>VZSC01014163.1:90144-102885 GCA_013398225.1 Steatornis caripensis
ACTGCGTCCCCTGCCAGCTTTCAGGCCCCTTCGGTCACCGCGTCCCCTGCCAGCTTACAGGGCCCTTCAGATTAGGGGGTGTGCGTGTGGGGTGTTTCCTGCCCCCCAACCCAGCTCCGGGGGAGCGACACTACTCTGAGCAGCCGTCCCTGCACCACTGCCTTGCAGAGTGTCCCCAGCAGCACCGGAGAGACCAGGGCTTCCCTTTCTTACAGCCCTCCACCTGGTTAATGCTCTCTGGGTCCCCCCATTCCTCCAGTCTGACTCACAATTATGGGGGGCACACCCCCTTCCTTACTCCCCCTCCGCATCTCCCAGGCCCCCTGTCTCTCTCCCTGCTCGGGGCTGCTGCCCACCAAGCCGTGGGGTTGCTCACCCCCATTCATCTCCCTGCCCCACGTATCACCCCTTTCTCTGCAGCCTGCACCCCAATTCCTTACAGGGACACCCCCAATCTTGTCCCACTGCTGTCCTGGGGCACCTTTCAGTCTGTGTCCCCTGGGCAGTGCCACCCAGTGTCGGTGGCCTCTGCTGCATCCCACTTCCTCAGCATCGTGGGATGCCCAGCTCCCTGGGACACCCCAATTTGGGGCACCCCTTCCCCAGAGGACGCCCCAGGTGCCCCTGCCTGGCCTTTTTGGACCAGGCTGCCTGGAGGGCTCTGGCCTCGCACCCTGCCCACTGTGCACCTGCTGCCTGCCCCGCTCCAGGTCTGCTCCCCTTCCCCAGTGCCCAGCACAGAGGGGGGTCCCAGAATAACGCTGGGGAGCAGACTGCTGCCCTCTCCGGCCCCGATCCTGCAGGGTACTGGGCACAGAGTGTCCGCCTACAACCTCTGGTTTGGGGCTGATGTCCCTGGGACACGCATGCCTAGGACAGGCTGGAGAAGCAGTGAGTCCCTTAGCACTCAAAAAGCCCATGCGGAAGGAGGACCCCACTTTGCACTGACTCCGCCACCCCAAAGTAAACCCACATCTCCCCCCAGTGCCCTTAGAACCCTCGTCGGGACGGGGGGATGGGGGAGAGCCAGAAAGCAGCTCCAGCCGTACCTTCTGTGGGAGCTGAGATGCCGGCTTCGCCTCCAGCCTGACGGAGAGCAGAGCGAGTAAAAGTCCACCAGCCAGCAAGGGTGAGATCTGCATCCTGTGAGGCTGAGCGAGAGGGGTCCGGGGGGCAGCGGGGAGCCAAGGGGACCCCTGGGGAGAGGCCGGGACTGACGCGAGTCAAAGTTCAGAGCAGAGCCCCGAGGTCCCTCCTGCTGCCTGCGAAGTGCCGAGCTAGTGAACTTGGGCTTTCTGCTTCATTCATTTTATAACCCAACCTGCTCGGTGATGTCATCTAAACAACCAGGTCCAACCCGGCCTCCCACTCCACAATAGCAGGAATTTAAAGGGGGGGGGGGGGATCCCCTCTTCCCTGGCAGCAATAAATGACACATCAGCCCAAGGCAACCGGCTCGGGGAGTTGGAGAGCAGAAAGGGAAAGCAGGGGGCATTTGGCTTCGTGCCCCCCAACCACCCCTGGACCCCCCTGCAAGGTGCCTGCCCTCCCCTTGCCTGGCTGCTTCACAGCCACTCCGCTCCCCTCCACCTGCCCGGTGACCCCCCATGGAAGAATGAGGTCCAGCCTGGAGTGGCTGTCGCAGGCTGGGGATGTGGGGGGGGGATGTCCCAGTGGAGGGTTAAGCCCAAAAGACAGGAACAAGTGCAAAAAAGCACTTTTTTTTTCACCTGCAGGTTTAAATCAGAACCTGTCTGTCCCCCGACTTCTCTCCTAGGTCCCTGCTTGGCAGAAGGGGGGGCACTGCCCTCCCTGGCAGGGACACTGGGGACGCAGGGGGATGCAGGGGGCAGTGGCACTGCTTGAGGGCACCTGGGTGGGTCTCAGCTTGGAGGGGGTGATCTGCTCCCTCCGCACTTCTAGGGGGCTGGATGGGGTCCCTGGCCCCGGTGATGGGGCTTTTCACACACCCTGGGGTTGTCCTCTGCAGGGCACAGTCAGCTGTGCAGCCTGGCCTCCTCCAGCCTGCTCCAGGAGCTGGAGGGTGCGGGAGAAGGCTGTGATCCCAGGATTAACCCCAGCGGCTCTCAGAGGCTCTGGGGACATGGTGGGGCTTCCCCTTGCCCTCACGCTTCTCCTTCAGCAGCTGGTAGGGATTTGCGCTGCTACTGTTGTGCCTGGCACTGGGCAGCTCTGGGGGTCTGGTTGCTTTTTGCCGACGGAACTGGGCACCACCCTTGACATCCCAACGCGGGGGGATGCTCTTATTGAGATCAGACCAGAGGAAAACCATCTCCCTTTGCAGAAGCATGCAGGGCTGGATTGCACCAGGCTGGATTTGCAACCCAAATCCATTCCCCAGGACCAGGAAAATGCTCTT
Organism: Steatornis caripensis; assembly: GCA_013398225.1. Taxonomy (NCBI): domain Eukaryota; kingdom Metazoa; phylum Chordata; class Aves; order Caprimulgiformes; family Steatornithidae; genus Steatornis; species Steatornis caripensis. Next base: position 92,525 of record VZSC01014163.1, read on the forward strand.
TGCTGGTCTCCCTCTCCCTGGGGTAAGCTCCAGGCTGATCCCTTCCTCTGGCTCCTTTTCTTGGTCTTTCTGGGCTCTGCTGCTCCTCAGATCCCTGGGGAACTGCCCCTGCTGGAGGGCTGTCACTTTTTTGGGGTCCATGGTTTCCCTGCTCTTGAGCAGGGACGTGTTTCCTCCTCCACAGCCTGGGCTACTGGGCACGGGACACTTCAAAGGAGATTGGCTTTTCAGCTCCATGAGAATGGGAGCTGGAAGGATAAGGTCTCGGTGTTTTTTCCGTCGTGCCTGCCAGGTGGAGACAACTTGGACTTTTTGGAGTGCAAAGTTGTGCTTGGGCATTTGTTAGCGTGCAGGCAGAGCGACGAGGCGATGGGGTCAGGATTAGAGCCGACCCTGGGTGCCAGCAAGCTGTGGGGGCAGGTGCGGAGCAGAGAGAGGCCCTGTCTCTAGAGGTTCAGCTCTCATCCCTCCCAAAATGTAGCTGAGATGTGACATCCAGCCTCTCCGGGATGCCAGGAGGGGGACTCTGCAGCACAACCCTCTTCAGCAGGGCTTGTGCATGGGAAAGGGGAGCAATGGGGAGCCGAGCCCTGAGTCTGTACAACCTGGGGCTGTCAGGGTGCCCGATGTCATGGGCACAGGGTCCTGCCGTCACTGCCCTGGTCATGCTGACTCCTGCCCTGATGCTGCGGGCAGCCCTGCCCTGTGGTTTCTCCCGGAGGGGACACAGGATGGGGAAAGAGACAGGGCAGACTGATGGGGGGAAATATCACAGCGTGGGGAAGAAGGGAGGAAGGGCTGCCTTGCTTGCCTCCAGACCCCCATGTGCCTCAGGACGCGGGGCCGGGAGCCGTACAGATCTTCTCCACCAGTCCCTCGCCCTGGAGTATTAGAGTGTTGCCACAAATGCCACAATGCGGTCAGGCCTCAGCCAGCGCCTGCCCGCAGGAGGCTCGTCCCAAGCCCTCAGCTTTCACCAGCATGGTTTTCATTAGCGTGTTTTCTTTGTCACACTGTGCAGAGCCTGGGGTTTGGGGGGGGCTGTGCTTTATAAATCCAATTAGTCTTGTTATTCAAATTACCCTGACGTTTCTGCTGAAAGTCGCTGGAATCAGGGCCGGGTGCACACAAAGCCTTTCCCTTAACTCAAACCAGATCAGATCCACCGGGGTGGCAAAAAACTCAGAGGGGGGAGAAGCAGTGGGCAGGAAGGAGTTAAAAGTAGGAAACCCTTTTGCTTCTGGGGGCCTGAACGTTTTTAACCCTTGAGGGGATGTGCCTGTGTTAGCCCATGGCCCTTTGGGATGCTCACCCAAGCTGAGAACTGGCAGACTCAGGGCATGTGTGGAAGCTGGGAGTGTGGGAAGGAGAGGTCTGTGTTTGCTGGCAGCTTCCCCTGGGCACTGGAGAGACAGGGAGATCCTGCACAGTGGGACAAGGAGGGATGGAGACCCATGGGGTGGGCTGGAGGGGGAGGCATCCCTTGCCATCGCACCCAGGGGCCCAAACAGATCTTCAGGGAGAGAGGGGCTCCGGGGCTGGTCTGCCCCTAAGGAACACCAGCGTTGAACCAGGGGTCAGGGGAGATGAGCCGTGGTGCATTTGGTGAGGGGGTGGCTCGTGGTGAGCTAAGAAAGCGTGAAAATCCATATTTGACTGCTCTTCATGTCACAAAATGTCCCCAGCACCCTTTCCAGTGTGACAGCAGACTAAGCCATTCAGAGGTGTCTGTATGGTGTCAGCAGTGCTGGCTCCATCCAGCCTGGATTCAACCCTCTCACCCCTTTGGGTCCTGCTAGGCATCACCCAAATCCAGGCTGTATCCTGCCCTCTGGAATGCCCCGCTCCCGGGATGGGATAGGAAGCTGCCCCTGCTAGAAACTGCCCGAAAGCAGAGAACATCACTGCTGTAGGGCTGAAAATCGGGAGATACTGCCAAGTCTTACCGAAGTGGGGGTGACCTGTTAGGAGGGGGACTTGGGTGGGTTGGGGCTGTTGGTGTGCAGGGAGCGGGGAGGGGAGTGGAGCGTGTGTGTGTGTGAGGGGACACACAGGTCCCTGTGCCTGAGGATGGGGAGCAATTCATCAAAGTGTGACCAGTGCCAGCATGATTTGGAGGGTGGGAGGAGATGGGTCATGGGGGTACGTGTGACAGCAGCACGGGGTGTTTCAGCCCCACCACAAGGAAGGGGTGAGCAATGCCTGCGGGTGAGGCTGAATCCTGCTGGGGAGCACTGCAGCCCTGGCTCTCTCGGATGAAGTCAGGAGCCAGGTTTCAGGCACCTTCTAGAGGATGACCCGGAGAAGGTTTACAGGACAGAAATGTGGACAGTAGCCTGAAGAAAGACGTGTCACTGCAGCGGCCAACAACCAGCCAACCTTTTTTCTTCCACTTGCTCTTCATTAGGGAGCGTGTTTCTGTATTGATTTGGGGAAATCACTGCCCAGATTTACGTCTCTTCCACTGCCACGGGCCAGGGAGCATTTCCCAATGGAGCAATGGATAACTGTAGTGTGAGGATTTCCAGATGATGCCGTGCGAGGTCTCGTTGTCCCTTTTGTAAAAAGAGACATCAGAAAGCTGTGCACATGTGATGGAGATGCCAGAGCAGCCAATGTTTTTCCGCAACCAGTAGCCAACCCAATGAGCTGTTGGTCAAGCACGGTCCCAAAACCCCTCGGTGGCTTTGGAACAAGCCCCAGAACATTGCTGTTCTCTGCTTATCCTGCCCACATTGCTTGGTAGCTGCCTGGAGCAGGGCCAGGAGAGCAGAGGAGGTACAAGGATGGAGGAGGTACAAAGATTGAGGAGCTAATTCCCCTCTGGTGCAACCACCAACTACCAGTCCCCAAGAACAAGATGTGCACTGGTGTTTGCCACCGAGGGTATGAGGTGAAACAACAGGAGCTTTTTACAGTTTATGGAGTTTTTTACAGGTTTTACAGTACCTCTCCAGGGCTCTGGCGATAGCAGGCTTGTCAAGAAGCAGTTTTGGGGAGGATTTCAATTTTGGTTGCAGTGATGAACAACCACACACCAGCGCACGCAGCGGCAGGGGACTGTCTGGTCCCACCTCTGTGGCAGGACACGGCAGGCCATGTGCCCCCTGAGGATGCTTTGAAGCAAGCGCTTTTCTGGGGAATAACCCTATAGCCCCTGAGGGCAGGAGCACAGGCTGGGGGCTCAGACATGGCCACCAACAGGCCCGAGGCCAGGGCAGCCACCAGACCGTCATGGGGTTGGGGTAGCCCCACACACTGGGGTGCTCCTGGGGCGCTGCAGCAGCACCAGTGCCTGCTTCACCTCCGGGTCTCTGTGTCTGAAACACTGATGGAGCTTTCGGCCTGTTTGAACATCCCCAGTGTTTATTTTGGATGTTGCTGCTGAATGAGGCATTACAGGAAACACTACCCAATTTTACATTTTCCCCTGTCTCCTTTGGGTCTGGAAGAGGGCTCTGGCCCAGGACACACGCAGGGCTAACATCCCCTCTGCCCAAACCAGGACCATGACGGGGAGAGGCCCCACAGAACCAGCCTGATGGGGCTGGTGGGGACGGGGCTGAAGATGCAGCAGAGACATGGAGACTGAAGGCATCTCTATCCGTTCCCGAACCTCCCAAGGCAGCAAGGGCAAGAGGCAGAGACTCCCAGGTCTTTGCTAGCAAAATGCTTGTGTCCTGGCAGGCACAGTGTTTTCCCCCCAGGAGCCTGCTTTGGGGTTTGCCTGTTGGGGTTTGCCATTTTCTCTGGGCTCCCTGGGATGCGCTGGTCTACTCCTGACTTTCTGGGTGTTTCCTTTCCCCAGGGCTACATTGGGATGGCCGTGCTCCGGGGCTGAGCTGCTTTGCCGGGCTGGCAGGAGCGGGAACACGGCGTCTCAGACTTTTGCTGAATGTTGAGAAAACGAAGCAATTCTAACGCACGGATGAGTCCACGTCGTGAGCCTCCCTCTGTGTCAGTCCTTGGAGGATATGAATTGCGTCGCCTCCAGCTGCTGGCAGCCTTGGTTCTGCAGCTAACGCAGGGGCAGGTTGTTGGGATTTTCCAAGTTAAACACTATGGTTGTCTTTGACCTCTCTTTCTCAGATGCCTTCCTCCCAGAAATGGGGGTCTAGCAGCGTTTCACCCACAGCCTGGAGGTCCCAATATCAGCCAATGCTTGCCAGTTTTGGTGCTGAGCATCCCTTTGGGAAGAGGTACTGCCCAAAGAGGTGATGGCTTGGAAAGGCCAAAGGATGAGTTATCATTGCCACATTTGTCCCCATGGGAAGGCATGCCTCGTGCAGATCCTGGGCAGGGATCCGGCAGGCCAGCGGTGACGGACCTCCAGCCCATACCCAGGGAGGACCCCATCGCGGTGTTGGAGCCGGATGCCACCACTGCACCGTGTCACCCCACGCAGCCCCAGGGAGTGTCTGTGCCCTAACGTGCTATGTGTGCATCCGGGCCGGGTGAGCAGGTCCTCACTAGCCCCACGGCTCCGACAGCAGCACATGCCCTGGCTTGACAGGAGCCTCTTCCACCTGGCTTGGCTTGGTGAAACCCTCTCACCCTCAAATATGCCATCAGCAGCTCCCTTGTGGACCCCCCCCAGCTTCAAATGTCCCCCAGCCCCTCTGAGCTGGCTGCCCTGGAACCCAGCGCCACGCAGTGCGAAGTTGCTTTTGGCATCGGTCCTTCAGGTCAAAATCTTCGGGCTTCATGGGCTTTTCTCCAGAGCATCCTGGATGTGGGAAACCTCAGGGGAGAACTGGGATGAAGGAAGCCGAATCTGTGCTGGTCTCAGGGATGCTGGTGGTCAAGCTCTTGACCTCTTGCCAGGACTGTGATCCTGCTGAAGCCAAATTCGGGCTTTCTGCACCCTTTTTTTTATTTTTGGAAAGGAGTCTGGCTGTCTCCCACGGGAGGGTTTGTGCGAGTGCCAGGCTGAGCAGCCCCAGGCGGGGCAAGGGGCTGGTGAGGAAAGGGGCAGATTTCAGTGCCGTGGATGGCAGGGCAGCCTTGTGGAGCAGATAACGGCCTGGCCAGGCCTCCGCTGTGCCTGGGAACAGTTGGGGCCACTGCTCCTGCGGCCAGGGAGCGCTGCTGGCTGTGGGGAGTAGTGGTGGCCCCGCTGCCACCCCATGGGCAGCCGGTGTGGACGTGCGGGGCTCCACAGCCCTAACCTTTTGCAACCAGACAGAATAACAATGCTGCTCGCTGGGGTATAATGGCCGGTGTTTGCTTGAGATACAAAGGCACAGGGCTTTCACATGAGGTAATACTGATAAGTTATGCTCTCATTCACTGGTCCGCCTGCCAGCCGGCAGTGGGGCCGGCAGCGGCCCCAATTTGCCTTCGCTGAGCTGCCAGGATGTGCCTAGCAGCCCCTCGGTCCTGCAGTCTCCTCTGGAGCATCACCCCCTGCTCACCCTTGGCATGCTGTTCCCACACAGCCTGCAGCCCCAAAGCAGCCCCCACAGGGGTTGTTCAGACACCGTCCTGTGTGTGTGTGTTGGCGGGGGACAGAGTGGCAGCGACAGGGGGTTGTGGGGTGAGTCCCTAACCCCAGGACTGTGGAGCAGCTCAGTCCGTTAGTCTCTTCTTGCCTTGAAGGTGCCTTTTCTGCCTCCCTGGGGTCATCAGACAAGGTTGAACTCACTGCCCGTCCTCTGCCCTGTGCGCCCTGTCCCCCTCGTCCCCTGGTCCAGCTGTCCATAAGCTTGGTAGGTGCAGGGCAGCTGCCTGCCTGGATTTCCTGATGGGACCCACAGAGTTGTGTCCCATTGTGTGCCCCAGTGCTCTAGGACCTCAGAGCCTTATCATCCGAAACTACTTTGAGCACCTTTGGGAGGCTCAGCCCTGCCACTGGCAGGGCAGGAGGATGCAGGGAAACTGAGGGCCAGGTTTTAAAAGAGATTTGGCCATCTATAACTAGGGAGGAAGAGGCTTGAAGGTATCCAGGAGACAAATCCAGGAGACTCCAGCTAAATCAGGAGCAACACACTAACTCTGCTGCTTCGATGTCCTAACCCAGCCACCCCACATCTTTCCTCCGTTGTCTCCGTCACCTCTTTTTTGGCTGCCAGTCCCTCTTTGCTGAGGTCTGGTTCTCCCTTTCCTTTACTGGACAGACACAGCCAAACCAGACTTCTCTCTGCCCAGAGGGAGCTGCAGGCATTCCTCCAGGTGCTGCCACGTGTGAAGGAGATGGGAACCCATCAGTCCTGATCTTGGGTGGTGTGTTTCCCAACCAGAGGTATGGAGGGCTCAGGAGAAGACTGAAGAAGCTGAAGGACGGGTGGGGCAAGACCACATGTGTTGTGACACAGTTAGCAGATGGGTATCTATCTACTGTGGAGAGAGATGTTTTTTACCTTATTTATGGTAATAAATCTGTCTCACTCCCCTCTACCCCCCGAGCATGGTTTGCGTCCTCAGGTCAAGTGCCCAGACGGCTCCCGGTGCCTGAGCAATGTCACAGCAAGTGAGACTCTAGCCTAACTCTGATGCTGCTGCTGCAATCGAGACACTTCTAAGTACTCAGAGGCTCCACAGCAAACCTGCAGCCCTGGTCTGCCTTTGAGCACATCCTTGCGCCGTGCAGGTCGAGCCTCTGGACAACACCAGGGAGGCAGAGCACCCTGCTGATGGCCATCCCACTACCACAGCCTGCAACCTGAAATATTTAGTATCAACGAGAGGTGACATTCGGGCTGGCAGGGGTGACATTTCCACCAGCAGTGTCAGTTTGTGCCAGGTGGGCTGCAGAAAGCAGATGGAGGTGTTGGAGGAACCACTCTGCTCCCACCCAGGGTTCCCCTTGTTAAGTCATCTGGGGGCGGCTCCAGCCCTTTGGCCAGTCACTCCTGATTAACACTGATGTAAACGAGCGCCAGGCGGGTCCTTACTCCTCACTGAAACCGCAAGCAGAGGAGCCAAAGCCTTTGTAAGCGGGGTGCTCCCGGCTAAGGAGCCATGCAGTGCTCTTGCCTCGGCTGAGGTGCTGCAACAAGTTCCAGCCTCCAACGTTGGGGAGCAGCTACCAGTTACTGCCCGGGGGAAGATGGTGAGATAATCCTGTGCTGTGAGAAAGCAAGCCAGGACACTGTGCTGGGCTTGCTGCTACAGGACCCCAGGAAATGACAGCACAGGGGAAAAATCTGCTCATGGACCTGCTCCCATTTAGAAAGCCCATGAGTTGCCATGGAGGGTTGTAGGAGCAACAGTGAGGTGACTGCTCCTTTCTTTTTGGGAGCTATAAGGACAGTGTGGATGGAAGATGGAACCAAAGGTGAGCCTGAAGCATTACAGCCCTTCCCTGGGAGGAATTGTGTTTGGTGAGATCCTGCATGAGGCTCTGGCTCACCGCCATTGAAAGCTGTGAAGGACAGGCATGTGGCTGGTCCCAGCCACGTGGTACCTGCTGCGTGCCTATGGGGCACCAGGAGCATATGTATTTGCTGTATCTCTTCTTCCTCTGGGACATTGATGGGGCAGAGCACAAAGGGCACAAACACAGGCTCTGCCCTATGAATCAGACCAGGTTTCCGGCTGCTGCCAGGAGAGGAGGGCTGAGAAACACACTGGCAATCTGCTGGAGCTCATGGCCCCTGCTGCAGCATGGGCCCAGCTGGAGGCAGGAGGTGAGGGTGATGGAGGTGTCCAGCCGTGCAGCCATATCCCTCTCGCTACGCATGATATCACTGCAAAACTGCAGGCCCCAACGCCTGTAGCGGTGCTAACAAACACCAAATCCTCCCCACTTCCTCCCCCCCTCCTCGTGCATGCTGAAGCTGCTGCAGCTGGTGGCACCACCTGGTGTGGGGGGAGCCTGGCCAAGCTCCAGGCTCCTCTTCATCCCCATGGCGGGGGTGAAGAAGAGCAGAGACACAACATGACTCAGCAGCATGGAGAAGAGCTGCTGTTCCCACCTGGCTAGAACAGGGAGGGAGACAGCAGGGCTGGGGTTTCCTAGGTCCCCCCCATCCCATCTCCCTTGCTTCCAGGCGAGTGAGCTCCTTGCCACAGTGCAAGCCAGCCCTGCACAGCTGGGGATGTGCCACTGCTGTGCCTTAGAGCAGAAGCCAACTGCCTCTATTTGACAGCAGACAGGGGAGCAGGGGAACATGCACCTTCCTCCTGAAAGGGTGATGCCATGGAGCCACGCTACCCCTGGCGCTGTGCAGCGGCTGTGTGGCCGGCGAGGGGCAGCTTGCTGCCTCCCATCCGTCCCAGGGCAGAGACAAATCCTCGCTCTCCTGCTTGAGGTGGCCAAAGCTGCCAGGGTGGATGCTGCTGCTGAGCTGGCGGCAGTGCTGGCACATCGCAGGCAGAGCCTGTTGGTTCTGCGTGGTTCGTTTGAATGAGGCACCGCCTTTGCCGGTGGCACCCCGGCAACTCAGGGAGATGTGACTGTCCTTGTGCAGGCAGGTCTGTGCTTGCTGCCCTGGTCCCACAGCAAAAGCCTGGTGCTTTCTCAGGGTAGCTCCTTCAACTGACCCAAGGGCCAGGCCTGGAGCGGTCTGTGCCTGCCATGGCTGCCATAGGGCGCTTCACCTTCAGCAGCTCCATGTCGGAGGGCTCACCACAGCTTCATGGAGGCTCAGCAGGCTGGCTGGGAGTATGGCCGCATGGCTGGTTTGCATCTAGGAGGGGCCAGCAGCCACAGGTGATGCTACACACTGAACAGACATGGCCTCACGGTCGTAAAGGTGACTGATGCCAGGCACTGTGGACACCAACCTGCAGGATGAGGAACAAGCACCATGGGGCAGGCATCTTCCCCATCCTTAGTGAAGGGGCAGCATGGACGGGCTGCTCAGACCCATGTTCCTGGTGAACTGAAGACTGAACAGAGCCTTTCACCAGCAAAGCCCCATTTGGAGATGCCAGCTGTTGTCCCTTTGGTCCCTTCCTCCACCCCTCGAGGGGCTGCTCCAGGCACACAGCTCAAATGGTGCTGACTGGGGCTGCCATGAGGCCAGTTTATTGCTCTCCAGTTTTTCTTCTGGCTGAAGTTCTCTGGCAAACCCAGCCTGAGTTTGCAGGTAACGCCAGGGTCAGCAGGTAACTCCCAGTCAGCCAGACCCTGGATCTGGGTCTGCTACAAAGCCCCACATGGGAGGTCTTGCAGTCACAGAAAGAGCAGGGAGTCAAAGTCCCAGCTCCTGGCTCTAGTCTCATGCTTTAATGTCACCCTCTGATGCTAAGGCTCTGACTTATCCTGGCAGAGATCAGGCCACTGCCGCTCAGCACCATGAGTTTGTCACTACTTCGGTGCTGTGGCGTGGGTGGGCTGGAAGATCAGCAGGTTGACTGGTGCCCAGCCTCGGGTGCTAGGGGAGGATGAAGAACTCAGGAACAGGAGCCTGGCAGCCTGCTATCCTCTGCAGTTAAGGTGAGGCCATGTACGTCTTGAAGGAGGCTTCCTCATGCTGTTTTTGGAGGTACAGGTGCCTGCAAAGCTCTGAAGAGTTTCCACTGGGGCAATACCAGCCTCTTTACAATATTAAATCAGCTGAACTATGCTGTTTTCAACTATCTGGATAGAAACTTTGGCTAAAGCAGCAGGGCTGGCAGTGAACTGGAGCAAAGCAAACCACCACAGATGCCTCAGCTGGCCCTGACTGGAAAGGGGAGGGTGTTGGCAAACCCCAGGGACCAAGGTGCCTGCAAACCATGCAGGCTGGGGACAGCCTGGGTTGGGTCCCTGCTGCAGTGACAGCACCTCCTCTGTCCACCTCCCTGCAGCACCCTGGCCCTGTGGGGACCCTGTTAGATGCCTGGCTCAGCATCCCCTGCAGGAGAAGCCCCAGCCTGGGTGGCCTGACCAAGGAGGGGCCCATGCCAGGCCTCACTCTCTGGAGGCTCCCCTTCTCCTGGCTAGCTGGGGAGGCTGCGGGCCCTGCCAGCGGAGAGCAGCCTCCTCTGCAGACAGCGAGGCTGGGGCACTGTCCCCTCCCTGCTCACCCTGTCCCCCTCCCCGGGACACCCTGCCCACCCTCCCCACGGTGCCTCCCTGACAAGGCCCTGCCCGAGGTCTGGCCCCAGGCCTGGCCGGTGCCTGGGCGCCGCACAAAGGGACCCGCAGGCTGGCGGCCCGCCAGCCTCCTCACCGGAGGCTGCCCAGGGGCGCTGGCCAAGAGCGTGGGGGGATCCTGCCCCGGCCCTGGAGCTGCGAGGAGCCGGGGCTGCCCTGCCGGGGAGGGGAGCGGGCACGGGAGCGGGCACTTCGCAGGTGAGGCCTTCTGGGCCCTGCCGCGGCCCGTAGCCGCCCCTGACCCGGAAGTGGACGGTGGGGGCGCTGGGACATTTAAACGGCGCGGAGCGGCGCGGCGGGGGGAGCGGCTCGGCCGGTGAGTGGCGGGTCCGGGCCC
>VZSC01014163.1:112057-314183 GCA_013398225.1 Steatornis caripensis
AGCCCTGGCACAGGCGGCCCAGAGAGGCTGTGGAGTCTCCTCTGGAGAGATTCAAACACCACTTGGATGTGTTCCTGTGCACCCTGCTCTCGGGGCACCTGCTTTAGCAGGGGGGTTGGGCTGGGGGATCTCCAGAGGGACCTTCCAATACCTACCATCTGTGATTCTGTAAAAACAAAAGCCATTTATTGGGGCAGTATAGAACCATGCTAGCAGTGCGAGGAGCACAGTGTGGGGAACAACAGCCTGGAAAAAAGTTTTGAGCTTTTGATGGATTAATCAGCTGAACATCCCCCTCCTGTGAAATGTGGCCAAAAGGGTTATGTATGAGCACGGGAATTGGAAGATGGAGTATGGACTGTGTGTGTCTTTGGCATGGCAGCAGCAGCAGCAGCTTCTGGAGTATTGTATCCTGTGGTGATGCCCTCTGTTCGGGGCGGGTAGTGATGAATTGATGAATGCTCAGAGGACGGCCACAAGAAAGATTAAAACACTGGGATCACGAGTGAATGATTTGAGGAACCCTGCTTTACTTATCAAAGAGATGCTCGGGGGAAGGGAGCTTTCAGTAAATTGCCTACATGGGGAACAGATGTTCAATAATAGGCTACTCAGTTGAGCAGATTATGATATAATGCATTTGAGACTAAACAAATACAGGCTTGAAATACAGTATGATTTAGCAGTGAGGATGAATGACCATTGGAGCAGTTTTACCAAGGCTTGTGGCATGTGGGCTGTCACTGGCACGTTTAAAAGCCCTGATAACAAATTCTACCCCCAAAATACGCTGTAGTTCAAGCAGGAATTGATTTGAAAAAGCCCTCTGTCCTCTGCGATCCATGAGGTCTGGCCTGTTGTTCAGATAATCTCTGAAGTGTCTCCTTCGCCGTGGGTACCCAGGTAGGTAGGACAGATGCTTTGCAGCTGGCTTCAGTGTCTAATTGCGATTCCTCTCCAGGCCTTGGCTGCTGCAGGGCTTTCTCTGCTGCCTTGTTCTCCAGCCTCTGCTTCTGCCTCTCCTGTCTGATGTGCTGGTGTCCATCTCTTGCTCTCCCACCTCAAGACCCCTGCTAACTAGCTCCATTAAATGATGTGGGCTACATGTCCCTAACTCCCTCTTGTGGGGAAATCTGAGCTAAGGAGAGGTGAAACTTGGCTGGGGCAGTATGGAAACCAAAATGTTGGGATCTGTTGCATAAAATGTCTTCTGTGACAAAAATAAAAACTTCCCGGCTGCTGAAGGAGCATGTCAACACTACCAGCTGTAGTCCACAGATGTATGGGGCAGGTCATGCCTTGGAGAATATTTCAGGCTCTCTGTAGATACAAGCTTGCATGTTTAATGTGTTTTTATTCAGTTTGTATGTTCTTAGGCATTTTTCCCTGACAGTACTAAGGGTTGTGAATTATGTACCTACTACACTGAGTGGGCAGTATGGGAATGGTTCATCAGCAAATTATCTTATTCTGCAGCACACTGGGTAACCTTGGTATGTGTATGAATCTGAAAGCAGTTCTTTCATTTCTTTAGCTGTTAATGTCTTCTAGTACGTTAGCACCTCCCGTCAGGTATTTTGCCTTTCAAAGTCTCTTGACTTCTGATCTTCAAGCAACTTGCTTCCCTCAAACTACTGAAGCCCAGAAAAAACAGAGAACTTCCACAATATTATGTTTTTAAAGTGTTTTTCTTGAAGTCTTGAAGAAGCCTTTTCACAGCGTAGTTGCTGGATAAAACAAAGAGCAAAAGTTATTGTGGAAGATGCTTTGGGAGGATGGAAGGACGAAGGGGCAGTGGAAGCAGCCCTGACCTGCATCCCGCGGCAGGAGTGGAAGCCTGGAGGAGTGCAGTCATCAGGCGGAGTAGGTAGTTAGGAGGTCACAACCAGGGTGGAGCAGGTTCATGGAGAGTCCTGAAAACCAGAAGAGCTGTATCCCCTCCCTGACGACGCCACTGTGCTGCTGCACACAGCTGGAGCACAGTAACTATTTTGATAAACTTTTAGTCTATTGCTACTAAATGAGTTTCGTCACCAACCCTTAGTTCAGAGCCTGGAATGGTATCTTTGGCTCTTGCGCTCATGTAGTATTCCTACAACACAAACCCTGCTGAGGAATTGAATAAAACTGCAATTATTGTCTGAGTTCCTGAAGTCAAAATCCTGCAGGCATCAGGATGCTTGGAAGTGTTTTGGAAGAGGAAGCATGGTGTCGTGGGTGCATCATCTTGGCGACTGGGAGCATTTCCACAGCATTGTTTTCTGTAGGAGAAAGAACCCATTGTGCATTTTTCTTCATTTCAGGTTTTCAAAGCACAGGCCCTTTCAGAAAGCCAAAGTCAGCAAGAACGTTTTCATTTTCCCTAGTTCCATACTGAAATCTAGGGGCAGCTGCAGCACAAGAGTTTTAAATAAGTATGTGCAGCTTAAGGCAAAAGAGTGGTGGCAACATGTGCTTCCCACCTAATTTTCTTGGGTCTGGAAATGAGCTCCTGTCTGCTCCTGACTTTCCTGAGTATCCATGGACGTGCCACTTCACTTTTTTGCTGCCTCCATCCCTAAATAGGAATGTCTCTTCCTCAACAGCTCGTTGTAAGAATGCTGAATGTCTGAATCTTTTAAAACCACCAACAGTGGTGCAGTCACCTCCGAAAGTAGCTCACGGCCTTATTAACTCACTCACAAACCATGACAGTATTTCCCCGTGTGGGAGTCACCGGCTGGGGGGCAGGCTGCCTTTCTGCAGCCAGCTTGTTCCTCATGTGGCAAAGATTCCCTTTGTGCTTTTTTTCTTGGACGCTCAACTCTTCTGTGCGGATTTTGGCAGACTTTCTGCCAAAAATGTTTAGAGAATCACCTTCTCCAAAGAGGCAGGGTGAGAGAGCTCTCCGGATTTGTTCCTGGGTACACAGATGGCTCACAGCCGAACTGTGTCCTGGTGCATGAGCACAGTTGGGCTGTGTAGACAAGCTGATGGCTGGCACAGGCAGAGCCGTGTTCCGTTGTACAGGGTTGCTGGTAACCAGTTGGGCTGTTGCTAGAGGGGCCGGTTGCTTTGAATCACTCCTGAAATGACGTTTAAGAACTGAGGGGGCAGGCCTTCACTTTAAGCGCTGTCTTCTCATTTTATTTTGATTTGTTTTGACGGTGGAAAGTTAGAGCTCAGATGTGCGCTGTGGCTGGGCCCTGGTGGCCCATCGTAATGGGTCAATTAGCAGAGGCTGGTGGGCATGGGAGCTAGTTCTGGCAGCTGGATTTCAATACATCATCCTCTCCGTTCAGGACATTTGCATAGAATTTACATTTTGGCTGAGCCCGTGCATGTAAATGTAGGTCTGCATTGTTTCTCTTCTTTGAATAACTGTTTAATTAACTTTAAACTTAATTATGCAATCTGCCATCTGCCTAAATCCCTACAGTGCTGTCATATCACCGTCCTTTTCCACTTCCACCAAGATACTCCCTTTCCCGGAAGTTTGCCCTACTTTTCAGTCATTAAGATAATTTCAAATCATTCACATCCTTGGTTATTTTCAAGGAGGACTCACAGCAACGTTGTAGGAACTCCCTTTAGCTCTGTGGCCAGGCTTGGACTGAGCACAGTAGTGTGCTGCAGAACCTCCGGTTTAGGATTCTTTGAGTTTACATGTCATCAGAGAAGAAGGATCTCTTTTTTTCTTTGCTCGTGGTAAGGAGAATGTGCTCTCAGACTTTCTCTTAGACCATCTTGAGCATCTGAAATACTGCCTACCAGGTTTATCTCCTGGAAGTCTCTATGCTGCAATGGAACCTCACTGAGCTGATAAGATATCTCGAAGTCTTGCCATTCCACTCCTACATCTCTAATGAATTCTTTCCCATGACATCCTAATTTCTCTCTGTTGCTTTGTCTTTTATCTTGAGCTTTACTTTATTTAAGCTCTTTGCTTCAAGATACTGTAAAATGCATGGAGGTGGTTCTGTTCCAAGGCTATTGGAGAACTCTGAACTCATTTAATTCATGTGGAGAGCAGTGTTGAAGCACGGCTGTTCCTAGCACAGACTGGAGTGGAGCTGAGCTCACGGGGAGTGTGGTGGGTGGGTTTTGGTGCTGTTTGTGTTATTAGGGCTCTAACACATAGTTTTGCTTCCAAGGAGTGTCTTTTTTGTTCCTGGTACAGAACTCTTTCCCTGAGCAGCTATACCAACAGCTGTCTTTGTGTATTTCCTTTTAAAAGAAAATAGAACAAAAAAGTACTTGGCTGTTACCATTAGCGGGACATTTAATCTCTTAAATTTGCAAAGTATTTTGCAAAACATAAATAGCTAGTTACTTCTGGCCTGTCTATGACCAGTGTTTTTTATTGACATAACTTACATTTGAGATCACTTCAATGGTGTTTGTTGGTTTTGCCTGTTGTTTTTGCCTGTGTGTGGTAATTTGATCCTGGATATTGTACCTGTCATTTAAGCACTTGGAGTTTTTGAGTTAGTCACTTATATAATATGGCATATGCTGGATGTCACTGGTGCATTAGAAATTAAAAACGACGTAACAAATGTGTTTTGGCTTTTAAAATTTGAGAGGAAATTATTTTAGAGGCTTCTTTGAGCAGCAGAAAATGTCAAATAGCTTTTAAATTGCCTGTTTAAGCATATGAAAGGGAAAGACACGGGAATCCTAGCAAAACCACCCTCATGTTAATGCAGTTTGTACTGGCAAAGCATGCTTTTGCTTGTGGGGTTTATTTGACTTTGGAGAATGAAACAAATAGTTGTGTGGTACAACAGTGTCAACACTAGGACTGTGCCTGTCTGGAGTTACAGCCAGAAACTGCGTGTCCCCCAGCTCATCAAAGCTGGTAGAGTTACATTCACAGAAGTACCTGGGATGGGTTGTTCAGGGACTATGTAGCATTTGGGATTTTTTGCGTCCTAGATGTCTTTGCTAAACAAGGCAGTGTTTCCATTGCCTAAACTCTTGTATTGAGACTACTAATATGCCCTGTTACACATCAGCACATCCATAGCGGCTCAAAGTTGCAGATAGGACCTCTTGGCAGGTCATGCAGAGCGTTTGTTTCCTAAAAGACCAAATCTGATGGTTTCTAAAGTTTGCTGTGCCAACTCTTCAAGGAGCCAAGGGCCAACTTGAACTTGTAGATCTGTGAGGTGATGCCTTGGGCTACCACGTGGTTGGACTCTAATTCCTTGAGTCTCTAGTAAGGATGAGCATGAACGTGCTTTATTTAGCTTTCTTGCCATACTTAACCTAGTCTGACTTAAATGAGAGTGTAGGACTAAGCAGGGGTTGGCTTCAGAGTTCTTCTTATTGCCTTTAGTTGGTTAATTCTTTGTTTTGGAGGTAAGGCAATGTTGGGTGACCCTTCATTTGGTAGGTGCCATGCCTTCTAGCTCATGGGTGTATCTTTATCGTGTTTTCCTAAGTGCATAGCTGTGTTGTCGTGAAGAATTAAATGTCAGGGAACCTCTTGAAATGTTTGAAGGAAATTGATTTAAGTCATTGAAATGTGTCAGCAACGAAATGAAACATTGTAGAAATATGGACAAATATTTAGTAACTGTGTGTTGAGAGTGTCTTATTAACTGATAACGAATTGTTCTATTGCATGTTACCCGTTCTGGGGATATGCTTCTGTTTCTTCTCACGCTTATGCTAACTGTAAAGCGGGGGTATTTGAAAGACTCCTTTGCATATCTAGATCATGATCTAATGCTGGGAAGCAATGGAAAATCCTCTTAGCAATAGCAGAGTTAGCAGAGGTGTTGATGCCCAGTCATGGACTGATAAAAGTAAGTAGGAGATGGAAGTATTTTGTGTTGGAAAAGTTTGTAACAGTATTATTCCATCCAGTGCGTTCAACATAATTCCTTTTTTTTTTTAAATGCAAAAGGAACCATTATGTGGTAATGGCAGATAGCTGTCGGTGGGGTGAGAGTCCTAAACCTGTAGTGTTGTTACTAGCACAATTGTTGTGATGCTGTCACAGTCCTGCCCACCCCAGGGAGCTGGGTTAAATATAAAAAATGTAGATGGTAACAACACCGGAAGTTTAGTTAGAGGTAAAAATGCCTAATGACAAGGTAGATGCCCTTTGAGAGGAAACGGGAAAGCTATACCAAGATGTCTGTATCTTGGAATTCTCTTAGATCTCCTAAGTAAAACTAGTTCTTGCTGGATCCTGGATGGGAGGTATCCAAGGAGTCATGGGTGTGCTGATGAAAATTCAGGGAGGAATACTTTCCTTCAGTGCTGGTAGTAATCAAATGGCTTGTCAGGTATAAAAGGGCAGTTGGAAATGTTTTATTTTTGGTAAATAAAATTGGAAGTCATGGTTCTTTCTTCTCTAAAGCAGTATGCAAATTTTAATATAAAATTAAAGACTTTCTGGCCTTGCTAACTTCATGTTTAGTTGAACATTTTAGTTGATTTAGTTGACCATCTAGTTGATCAACTGACTAATAGATGTAAATTTAATTAAATGCAGTACTTTCCAAAACCTAAACTATAGAGTGATTTTGTATAAGTTATGTCAAAATAAGCTGATTTAAAACATCTACCCTCCTCTCTTACTGTAAGCCAGATCAGTTATTCTGGGAACCTGCCTGCATGCATTTTTTTTCCCAAATAAGAAAAGATGAATAGGTGCTTAGGTTTAAAGACCAAAATGTGCTGTTGCATGATGTCATAGTTATGATGCAGATGAAACGTGATGGTTTGGGTTCTAGATTGAGCTCCAGTGCTGTCCTTCCAGCAGAACTCAACCAACTGCTGCTGCCTGTACGCCGGATGCTGGACTAGGCTCCTGGGTTGGAGCCAGCCCCCAGCTCCATCCTTTCCACTACTTTTCCTGGTGCCCATGTTGACAATAAAAGCGAGTCATTGATTGTGAACTGTTCTGAAAGCCCACGAATGCCACCCACTTTTCATGCCTCTCTAGCTGTGGTGGTGGAGTTGTGTGTTTCTCCTTCCCACAAGCACTTCCCCTTGGCTAGTTTGAAGGGGTTACCTGCTCCATGTGTGGGATTGCTGGTCCTGCTTAGATCTCCCGTTGTAGGGAGCCTCCACGCCTGGTACAGGGGGTGGGGTTGTTTCATCCCAAGTTTCCCTCACAGAGGACTTCAAGTAATGAACAGTCAAACACCTTTCTTCAAATTGTTACTCCTATATTCCCACTGGAACTGGCAGAACATCTAGAAATCCCAGGCAAACGGTGGCTGCATCCATGGAAGACGGCTCTACAGCATCTGTGCAGCCAGATAAATGTACCTGAACATGTTGCATTTGCTCTGTGTTGTGAATACATCTGTGTCTTGTGTTAGAATTGCTTTGCGTTAAAGGTTGAGTGGTTCCGCACATGCAGACATGTTTGGTGCCTTGTGATTGCTTCAACCCTCCCGTTAGGAGGTATCCACGAACCTCAGCTCTCAGTCACTACACTTTAGTCTCACTTCAACTGAAGTGATTTTTAAATTTTTATTATATTTATTTACATATTAATTTATTTAGTCATTGATTATTTTAATGCCTAGAATGTGTTATTACTTTTTGCGACATCTTACCTTAAAAGATTTTGTTATATCTTACCAATCACCGACTGTAACACCACAGAAAAGGTAAGACTGCTGACACACCTGGTGCCGGAATAGAGTTTGACTAAGTTTGTGATAGCAGTTATTTCAGAAAAGATAGTCTCAATATATTCTGTCCTATCTATAGAGTAGTCAAGTTACAGTTTGCTCTGTGGGATAGCGTCTGTTTATCCATCAGAATATTAATGCTGGGCAGCAGGGACACCAGAGAAGCCCATCATGAGAAGTATTTCCAACTTCCAGTTTTAGGGGACAGGTGCATTACAGAAGCAAATATTGAATCTGGTTGAAACAGATGGCAACCTGTAGTTAGCTCACTTTCTTTTAAAAGGAGAAATACAAGAAATTACCATCATGCAGAATTTGATGTGTTCCAGTTGAATGCTTATTGTGACAGTTGTCTGTGGCTTTGTAACGGGGGTGGTTTTGTTTAGCCACAAGCGTCACGGTCAGTGGGGTCAAATACTTATCCGAAGTGGCTGTGTGTAAACTGGCTTGCAAGCCAGCTATGTCAAAGCAGAGTTTGTTCATCTGAGTAAATTTTTTCTTTGAGTTTGTATCCAAGTCTGAGTGCATGAAAAATCCCACTGGAGAGCAAGCCAAAGGCTTAAGTGTTGGAAAAATGCAAATGCCTCTCTGCGTGTCTACCTTTCAGCCTGGAAAGGTGCTTCTGCACCGTTTGCTGTTGCTGTGCATTGTTTTTGGCAGTAGTGGCCCCACGTTTTCTGAACTGATGGCCACAGAAAATGCTGGTGCAGCTCTGCTCTGCAGTGCCTAATTCTGGCTCTCAGCTCACTTCCCAACTCACTAGACATTTTTTTTTCTTTTTCCCCCTGCGTTTTAGTTTTCTACTCTGTTTTTTTCAGCTCCTTCTTAATTACATGTTAAGATTTAGCCTCCTTTTTATCCCAGGTTCTTTAATTCATAGTAGTATTTTCTGTGACTTGCTGTCATAGAAACGACAGCTTTAGAGGACCTTACGAGCTGGTGTAATCCATTTCACTACCTCAGGGAAAAAACTACTCTTTTTAGACCAACCCTGGCAGATGTCTGTCTCACCTATTTTTAAGAACCTCCAACGAAGCGCATTGCGTGACCTCTCTGGATGATCAGTCTAGCACCTTGCTTTTTTAATAGTGTTCCTAAGATCCCGCTTGTTGCAGTTTAAGTCAGATTCCTTCACCAAAGCGTCTCTGAAAAACCTCTCCAGAGCAAACCATGTTGCCAATTCAAAAGCTGTTGTACTCAGATCTCTCTAGTCCACACTTTTAGTTTTGGTGTCTGTTTTTGAACTTAATCTCTTGACCCTTAGGGCATTTGCAAATCAGTTAATTTTAGTTCCATCTCATCGTGTGGCCTGTGCAGGTAGTGTTGCCTCGTTCACATCGTTTGAAACCTCAGTCTGCGTCTGCGCTCTTGCTGTGTTACGGCTGCAACCTCCCTTGGACAGCCTCCTCCCTGAAAGCATGTGCAGAGTATGAAAAGCTTGGTCATGTAGAAAGAGGCCGCACTACGTTGCCCTTATCATCACTGAACACAAAGGCTCCCTCTTCGTTTCTGAGACACTGCTGGGGCATCATTTCATCTGTTCCGGGGCTGGTTGAGCTGGCACCTTGAGTTATCCCTTTTTCTGTCTTGGTCTGTCCTCTCTTGAATTAGGAGGATCCCTCCCTCCTCCTGCTGATTTGCCTGTTGTTATATGTGGAAGTTGATTTTTGTCTGTGACTAGGTAAAGTAGCAATTTTCTTTTATAGAACTATTTTTAAAGATCTCTGCTTAAATACAACTTTTTAAGTGTTTGTTTTCCTCACTGCTTCAGTTTAATTATATGAAACAATCTGCAATTTCATTTGTGAAGGATACCATACATAAAAAATTTGCCTTGTAACTTGGATAGCCCCATGGCACATCTGTTGGCATTGCACATTTTCTGACTTGCAGGTACAAGCTTGAACCCAGGGAGCGTAGCCAGGAAGGGCTGGAAGGCAAAGCTGTGATGACATGTTCAGTATCCAGGTGGAGGGCCAAGAGGGCAGCTGCACGGCGCTGGTTTGCATTCCAATGTGCTGATCCGTGGAACAGCATTGGCATACACTTTGGAAGCTGCTGCTTGCTCTCCTGGCTGTAGGGAAGGGGCTGAGGTGATGGCAGGGAAGGAAGGGGTGAGTCTTTGCAGAATATTTTCGTATGATCGTGGTGTGTTCTGAGCAGGCTGGACATTTGGAGCCTTGGCATTTCTTTGGGGTGTCGTTGTATACCATGCTGCCTCTGGTAGCTTAAAAGTTAATTACTCCAGAGTGGGCTATCGAGAACTATTTTTTTCTCCTTGATTCCTGAACTACTTAATTAAGTTGTGGGGAAGTTCTGTTTTCTCACTACTTGGGGGCTTAATGGGGCGGAGGCTTTGGAAACAGTTTAACAATTTCACATTTTATATGCTCTAATGAATTTCCCAGGATTTTGGAAGGGTTGTATCCAACTTTAGTATCGTAATTTCCAGAGTTTTATTTATGCTAAAATAAGTTAGCGGTAGATTAAGAGGCACAAAGAGCCAACAGGCTACAAATGAACTAATGAAGACATCGTTTCTTTTGGATAAAGAGCATGACTCACAGTTGTGACTTGTACTGAAGTACTGCAAACCATGAGTTTCCCCAGGACCACAAGCTGGCAATGGGGTTCCTCTTCCCTCCCCTGTTATTTCAAACCTGTGTTTGATTTCAGGTGCAGAGAAGAGAGGGTTTGCAAGGACCAGAAACAACTCTGAATCTGCAAGAACTCCCCAGAACTTCGATAGGAAGAGGCAACTCTCTGAATCGCAGACAGAAACAATGAACAATTCAGACAGCAGAATAAATCCTAGACAACTGGGAACTCCCAGAGGTATTAAAGCGGAGTGCGTACACGCTTCAGGAATAAGCCGCCTTGAAGCATGTGCTCAGCACTATTAAAAGATGGGCTGGGATGAATGCTCTTAACTCTAAAATGAGAAGCTGTAAAAGGCTGTCGATTATTTGTAAAATATGATTATTGCAGGCTTTTTGGTGCTCTGAAGTCGGGTGCCAGTATTTCGAGGCAAACTGTTCGCAGAAGTTCAGCTTTGAATACAAAGCCTCTGTACAGCTGCTGTTAAGATACATAGACAAGTTTGGTGGGCAAGATAACACTTATGAATTTTTGTTTGCAGGAGGATCCTATGCTGCTGTCCCAACATCAGGTGATAGAAAGAATCGAAATAAACCCACTCGAGGGAGAAAGAAGAGTATATTTGAAGCCTACATGTCAAAAGAAGATGTTTCAGCAGGACTGAAAAGGGGAGAGCTAATTCAGGTGCCTGGAACATACAGTGTCCATGCTCTTGTGATAAGTCTGTGGAAATCACAGGCAGTTGTTGGAAATCAGTGTCAGTTGATTGCATGACAGGGAATTGATATACCACCTGTAGGTGCTAGAGGAAGGTTTTTTTCCGTTTCTCAGAAGGTTGTAGAAGTGGAATGAAATCTTTTACGTTCAGCTGAAGTATAGTTTTTGATTTGATCGCATGTTCTGTAAAATTCCTGATCTACATTCATGATGAATTGTGGAGTTCGGGTTGGATGGTCTGCTAGCCATGATAGTCATTATTGTGGAGGCAATTGCTTTTACAAATGGTGCTCAAAAACACAGCAGGTGCTGGCAGCCTCTGTCTTTGTCACTGTAAGTAAAAATTAATGCCCTGAGCAAGATACTTCTTGCTGAAATTCCTCACAAAGATGTTCATTAGTGCTCAGCAATGATGTGCAGATGCCTCTGCTTCCAGACTACTCTTCTTTTTTCAATCTTTCAACTCTTCCCAGAAGTCTCCTTCCCACAAAAAAAGAGAGTGATGGTGCAGGTAATGCTATGGTCCCTGGGGTCTCATAAGGCTGTGCCTACCAGGGCATGCCAATAACTTGTTATAAACTGTGATGCAACTGGTTAAATTAATATCAAATGGCCAGGCAGTGGTCCTGGACCCTTGATTTGCTTGCATAATTTTCTTTGCTCTCCCCTAAGATCATAGGGCTGACCCAGCTACTGATGACAGTGTATAGTTTACTGAAGTAAGGCACGGGTAGTAGATGGAGCTGAAGAGCCCATGAAGATTCAGAAAGTTATTTGCATGTGTGCATATGGTTGTTTGCCTTGATCAGCTAGCAATAAGCATGTTCTCATTTTACAGATTCTAAACATCAAAGATCAGACTTTGTGCTTCCATTTGGAGCAGCAAAACTGCAGCCATAATTAGGCAGCAATTCTTGTCCAAATAGCTAGCAAAGTGTGGGAGTGGACCTGCCATTTGTGTGGGCAGCTGGATCTCAGAAGGAGTCTTGCATAAAGGCAGGCAGGGCTGAGGTTCATTGAGGAGTAGAAGAGGTTAGTGTCCTAGAACCACTGTTGTCATACAGTCCTCAACACAGTGTAATGCTCTTCTGGACATACCCAGTGTCGGAGTGAGATCAGACTGGCTAGGGAAAACAGGCAGGTGGAAGTCAGTAAGGGCATGGCGGACACTCATGCTGAGGCATCATTTACCCAGACACACAGTGGTGCATTGCCGTTTAACTAGCATTGTAATGCTGGTGAGGTTGTGATACTTACTTTCATCAATACATTGAAGTTGCAATCTGTTGTGAGGCATCGCCTTGCTTTTTGTCTGATTTCTTGTTAGAATTGTGTAGTAATTCTTGTATAGTAATATAATGGCATAATTTCTGGAGGTGTGATGAGGATTCCGCATATTAAGATTGCCTGATTCCCTCCTGAAGACCAATCTGATCAGCTCTTAGCTTTCAGAAAAATGGCTATGTGGCATATCCCTGCTGATGATCAGACTGGTTCACTGGGCTGCCCATACCTTAAGCCAGGGCCTTTTAAAGGACTATCATAGACATCCACTCTGGGAAGCAAATGATGAGGGAAGAAACAGGAGCCTCGAGCTGTGACTTCTCCCCATGGCTGTAGTGGCATATGGCAGCGACTAAAGCTTCTGCCTTACCATCAGGAGTGGTTTTGGCACCTGTTTTTCATAATGCAGCCTGATAGCATTAAGTGCACCGTGTGTAGACTGCTTATGAGGTCAAGTGCAGCTGCAGATGAGGCTCATCAGACTATGACTACTACCTGAGATCCCATTGAAATGCTGAGTCCCGGAGGACCTGTGATTGCATGTTCTCTGGCAAAAGAATCCCTAATTCTTGTAAATGCATAGTGTCTACTCCAGGTCATGTGCTGCGTAACTGCAAGAGTCATAGGTGCTTTCTTAGGCTGTATTTGTTTTCCTTTCATCCAGTTCCACATCTCAGGGAAACAGTTAAGGCTGTAGAAGCTGGATTTAATCATTTAGGGCTGAGTGTCAGATCATGGGCATCCCAGGGCAGTGTCTCTCATCAGCTCATTCATCCTTACGATCTCATCAAGACCATTCATCATTGTGGTCTCAGGCAAGATCCCGAAAGCAACTTTAGTAAATGGATAAATATTCAGCACTGCTCTGTACAATGACAGGAGGCATAGTGAACAAATACCTGTTGTGTTGATCCCCAAAAGCAGGGCATTGATCTGGGGGTGTAAGCAGCAAAAACGTTCCACAAGAGCCTGTGGAAGACGACAACAAACTTACTGGTCTGAATTTGATGGCCCTGAGCAAACTTCAGTGCTAGCCAGACAGAAGAATGACTTTCTGAGCAGGAGTGTCCCCCGGAGCATCCTGGTAACACTGGATCTGCATATATTTATGTGAGAACATGAGAGATCTGTTAGAGAGAAAAGACCCTACCATGAGCTCTGAGGATGTTGCTGGGCCCTGGCAATGGAACTGTGCAACTAAATGCTCCTGAAAGCCCAACCCATGGAAAGTACTGGCAGACATGGGGATTGCTCAAATAAAACATGAGTGCCATGAAGATTAAGCACTCCTAGATCAGGAAGAACAACAGTGTTATCTTTATGTGTGCTGATGTCTGTCAATAACGTTAGTCTTAATGGCTTCTGGTACTGTATCTGACATAACTCATTTTCAATAAGTAGCATGGAGAAGTGTGCCCTGCAGGATTCCTGGATTCATTTAATCATGCAATGTGTGTGGAAGTGTCCATCCACAAGAAAAGGATCTGAGCTCAGGCACTTAAGAGTGCGTAGACTTCCCACTTCCCCACCCTTAAAACTGTCTGCAGTGAGCAAACACCAAGCGTATCAGGTTGGTTGGAATCACATCGCCTGTCTGAAGGCAAACAAGATTGAATAACTTCTGCGTAGTTACGTAAGCGGATGGTATTGGCGATACACAACAGATGAAGTCAGGTTATGTATTAAGGAACATTGACCCAAAGGACCATAATCATCCCATGAAGTACCAGCCAGAAACTCATGTCTGCTCCACGCCTCCAGCATCTCCCAGATCCTCCCTGCAGGGCTGCTGGGGTCAGGCAGAGTGGGAGAGTGCAGCACACGGAGGTGCAGAGCCTGTTTTGCTTTTAAGAGGGTGTTTTTCTTTGGAAAGCTGTTCCTTTGCAGGTATGAAGGCTGGGGTTTCCCTGATTTTCATGGATTGTTTTTTCAAAGGTGGTCTTAGTAGCAAGCAGATGAACCCTGACCGTTTTTTGTGTTTTGTACATACAAATCAGTCTAGGCATGTGTGTTATAATAGCTGTTAAAAACTGCTTGATTTGAGATGCTTGAAGTTTACTCTGAGTGTTGCCTGCTCTGGTTCTAGCAGAGCAACTTGAAAAATCATGACCTTTTTGCATCTTGCTAGGGAAGCTCAGTAAGGTTAGAAACTTTTTTGGCAAGTATATAGGAAGCTGACTGGAATCATCAGAAAGTGTTTTAGAAACCTTCCTGCAAACCTTTCTCTTCCCTTTGAAAACAAAGGCCCTACTGACATAAAAACACTGTTAAATATAGCAGCTATTATTTGCAAGCTATTGTAAAATAATACATTAGTGTGACATCATGAGACTCTGCAGCCAGATCCTCACTCCCTAATACACATATGAGAACAGTTGTTCATTGCAGATGGGGAGAGTGACTGGTTCCAGATATGATATCACAGCGTGAAATGTACAACATTGTAAATAGGATTTTCATAGGCACAGATAATAGGGCCCATCTGCTTTCTAAGATAAACTTTGGGAGTTCCTTGCTAGAAGAAAAGAGCTGAAGTATTTTAATGCTACTTGACGTAAGAATTCTAATGCTGATCATAATTAGGTAGTGCATATAAAATGTAGAGAAACCTGCTGCACTGTAAACATGGTAACACTTTGCTCCTCTGTGTGTTTGCCTGAGCTGGGCATCCATGTGCACACAGCCACTCTGGCGCCTTCTGGGCCGTGGACACAAAACCTGATTTTTCACGCGCATAATGGGCATTTGCACCTGGCTGATTGACAGCTGTCCCAAACTATTCAAGGGGGTTCTTCAGAATAACACAGGATATCCCCTCATCTGCTTTGTGCTGGTGGGTAGATGCTGGTATGGGAATTATTTGACTTGTTGTCAAGCTGAGCAACCATCCCTTTTCATTTTTTTCCTTTCTCTCCGTAGCAGCTTCCTTTACTAACAGTGTATTGTTTTTGATGGCTGATTCTGGGAAATAAAAGGGGAAAAAAGACCATTGAGAGTTTTCCATCAGTGGGCACCAGTGCTAATAGAGGCTGATGACAGCGAGTTAGCTCTCACTTTGCCGCAGCATAAAGTATCCCCAGGGTTGCTCCCAGTGGGTCGTCTTTGTTTCGTGCCGTTGTCCTGGGTTGTGCCTGCCATGTGGCTAGTATGCTCATTAATACTAGTTACATAAGGCACAAAATAAGACATCGCAGCAAAGTACTAAAATAATGCCTAAAGAATATAGAATATATGGTGCTGGTATTTCCAAACTTAAGTGAATAAAAACAATGGAAAAACCTTCATAAATCTTCAAATTCTTCTTCAAGGCAGCAAAACTTTCACATGTGATCAGCTTTATTTTCCGATTGTCTGAGTGTTTCCCAGAATACATAAAAAAATTATATGCTGCAGTAAATTTTTAAGGAAGCAATTCCTGTGAGAGGTTCCTATGATTGCTTAACGCAGAAGTGCAAACAGATGGAATCTGTTCATTTTAACAAATTGGCGAACCTTATTTCAAATACACAAGTGGAGAAAGTTTTTTAAAGTTTCAGCCCAAAGCAGAAGCCTGTCTGAAGGCAGATACCTGGTTGTATTTCCATAAGAATCAAAAGCTGTCAGTTTTAACTGCAGCCACCTGAATCACAGTTCCCAGGACCCTCTTGGGATGGGAATGGCACTGTTGTGTAGCCTCTAAGTCCTTGGTTGGCTCTGCCTTTCTCTTGGATGGCCCTGAGCTTGAGCAGCAAAACTTGGTTTACTTTGGAGGGGCGATAGGAATTTGTTGCAGGTGACTTGAGCTTTGAGTTGGCAGATGAGCAAGCAGAAATAGATAGACCATCGAGTTTCAAATGTGTTTAAGATAGTTTGACTTGTTTAAACAGAATTTGATCCTGTAGACTTTAAATGTTTGTTTTTGGAAAATCCTTTTTATTCTTCTTTGGAAGTGTTCTTTATCACAGAGTTACTGCTACTGTCTGCTTGCAGGAACAGCCTAAGCAGCCAGAGCATCATAAGGCTGATAACTGCTGCCATGCAAGCTCAGTAGGTCAGCTTTTCCTCTTTCCTCCTGTCCTCCAAAATAAGCAAAACCAACATTCTGCTTTTCCAAAACAGAGAAAAACTAATTCTTTCTATTGTTTCTTTGTAAATAAAGTTGGTGGATCCTCAGCAGAAAATGTTTGAAGGGAACAGGAGGGCTTGGATCCTCAGTTCACCCAGTAGCAGCAACAACTGATGATTCAACATCTCTTCGATGACAGACTGCAGTAGATCAGCTTAAGCCTATCATGAAACTGCTTTTTGGCTTGAAATTGCTCGGATGCTAAGTTGTCAAGACTTGAAATGTATAATGGAAATTTAGATGTATCTCTCATGTTTCACAGTAGATGTATTACCCACAGCTCTCTAATTTAACTGATGTTATATAAAATTAATAAGATTCAGGCATAATCTTTCTCCTCCTTCTCTTTTTTTTAAGGGACCCTTGAGAATAAATCTTAAGAAGTACCATGAAGCCTTCATTCCATCTCCAGTAAGTGTAATTTTATAATGCTTTAAAGTTCATGAGTAAAGGTGCATTAAGATAGGAGTTACGCTGTGCATGAAAGGTCACTGAGAGGTGAATGAGTTGGAATAAATGAACATGATCTGGATTTTCTTTTAAATCAAATATTCCCGATCAAATCCTGCTTTTTCATACCTCCAAGAACTACTTATCTTGTGCTGAAATTTGGGATACTGCTGGGTCCCACAGAAGCCAGCTGAAGTCAGGTTTGAAGACCACCAGATAGGGTAATCGGAAACCCTTGGTTTATGGCTGCAGAGGTTTTATAGATTTTCCACTGATTTAAGTTAATCTTCCCTAAACAAATATGCTCT
Organism: Steatornis caripensis; assembly: GCA_013398225.1. NCBI lineage: Eukaryota > Metazoa > Chordata > Aves > Caprimulgiformes > Steatornithidae > Steatornis > Steatornis caripensis. The sequence goes on from VZSC01014163.1 coordinate 129,160, forward strand.
CCATTTTCGATCTGCTGCATGAGCTAATTTGAAAAGTCATTCCAGAAATAATATGCGTGATTCCTTTTCATGTGCCCGCTTTTGTGCAAACTGTATCTTGCTTGGCTTGGGATGTGCTTCGGTCACATGGGACCAGCTTGTGCCTCTTCTCTCTTCCTTCCTTATTTTGACAGAAAAGAAGAGCTCTTGCAAGTTCAGGGGCTTCCAGTAGGGAGGATGACCTCACAGCTGGCACAGCCAAGGCCTTTTATCTGGAACTGACTTGGTCAAAATGTTACCATCAATGAGAGAGAGTTTCCTATTGAGGTGTTTTGTTGGTGTAGGGGAGAGAAGGCAGAGCTTGTCCTGAGACAGTGAAACACTGACTCTGTCCCTGCTACGGACAGCGCTGTTGTTTTGGGGCTTGGATTGAAGGCCTTGAAATTTGTGGTGTTGTCAGTTCACGTTGTTGATTTGGGGTGAGGTTTTGGAGCCCACTTTGTTAGGGAAGGCTGGCATTATAGGGGTGGAAGAAGGCCGGAGGTGCACAAAGTAGATTAAGATTGACTAGAGGAAGAAGTACAGAGCAGCTCTCTGGTATATCAGTAGAGCAGCACTGTGTGTGTAAATGAAAGGAACTGTGATCCTTCCTTGTAGGTGTGGTAAGTGTAAGCTGTTAAACGTATTCTCTGAAATTACAAAATGGAAGGTTAAATGAGAAATCCAGCTCCTCACATGAGTTTAATTGGATGTGAAGCTTTACCCCAGTCACCCCTGGTGTCCAGCTGTTGCCTTGTGCAGTCCATTACTCACTGTTCTGCATGCAGGAATACATACATTAGGGAGGGTTAGCCAAGGTTTCTATCTCAGCTATCTTTCTACTTTTCTGCCCTTTGTGGAGCTGAATACCAGAACCAGCCTTGACCCTGGTAACAACCAGAATTGACACCTGGATGAAGCTGACTCTGGCTGGTGTGGATACAGTCCTCACTTTAAGACAGATGCTTTAGGAAGCTTATGCTTCATGTAACGTTATTTGCCGTAATGGAGGTTTTGCAGCCTTTGTGTTCTGCAGGACATCCCGTTGTTGCCAGATGCTGCAAGAGCTGCAGCTGTGAAAAATCACCCTTTTGCTCCTGCTGTTGACTAGGGCACTGCACTCCTTTCTCTTCAGCTCTGACTTGGCTATGGTTTCATGGAGTTCAAATGCAACAGCTGTTCGCCTTCTAACACCAGAAGTCCCAGAGTGTTGCTGTAAATGTGCTCTGTCTGCTTGTCTCATTGCTGCATGAGGAGTTGAGGGGAAGGCCCAGGGCCTTTCTCTTGAAAGCTACGCAGAGAATGGACCCAAGCATTTAAATCTCTGTCTTGCATCTCATGTCTTTCCTGCACACAGTAGTGTGGTTCGAAATCACAGCATTGTCAACGTGAAGAATGAGAGCTGCTGAGCATGAGTGATGGAGTGGTTGTGGCTGTGCTGTGCTTGTGGGAGACACTTCCAGAGCAGATGACAGCACTGCAGATCTCCCTTTTGTCAGAGGGGGATAGAGAGCACTGCCAGTGATATTCACAGGTGCCCACAGAGCAGTTAAAGCCCCATGCTCCCTGGAGGGGCTGTGGAATTCTTGAAGCCATTGTGGCCAATACAGTATATGCACCCTGGAGGCAGTTAAGACTTTGCAAGTGATTGTGTTCCATTGTGATTCGGTGCTGGTTTAATTGCATTGGTAATCTGAAGTGCCAGCTGTGCAGAGTAGGGGAGCTGAAGAAAAAAGTGGGATACACAAGTGTTACTGTAAGTGTGTAAGTTTGCCCAACAATTGTGAGCTTGGATCTCAAGATATAGAAATCGTTCTTTTTGGAGGCAAAACCAAAACGGAGAGCAATTTCCTAATTACAGCTTTGTTGCAGGCATTCAAATGAACTGCTGTAAAATAGACGTGCATACACATAAGTAAGTGTGTGTGTGTGTGTGTGTGTATAGAGAGAGAAAGAGGTATGTTGTTTGTGATGAGAGTGACTGGCTGTGATTCAAGACAAGACTCTTGCAGAGCACGGAGATGCAGCTTTAAGTAGGTGGTGTGACACATCAGGCACCTTTACAGGGGGTGGGGGAAAGGGTCTGCCTTGCATTTTCTTGGACGCAGGAGAGAAGGAAAAAGAAGTGTAGAACAAACAAATTATCACGAATGCCATCCTGTGTCCTGCAGCACAGAGCAGCTACAGGTACAGACAAAAAAAAAAGCAGGTATTTTCTTTAAAAAGTGACTTTGACCTTTTATTTTTATGTATGTGATGGATTTAGGTAAAGAGTTGGTGCAGAAGGATGAGGGTGGAGAGAAATGAGGAATAAGACCATGTGTAAAAAATCTGGCTTTTTGAAAAGAACAGTTTCCAATTTGAATTATGTTGGTCCAAGAGGCTTTGCAATTTTTCTGCATCTTGTCATGGGAGGCAGCTTTCACACAGCTGTTGAGCTGCTGCTGCTTTTCTTTCTAAGAGTAATTTGGTCTCTTGGAGGACGGCCTTAGTTTCACATCATGGCAGGGTTCTGCCGTTTTATTGTTTTGGTATCTAAGCAGAGTAAGATATTTATGTGATATTATGTCTTCATGTTTTCAGGTTATAAAAGAAGTTTTTCTTGGAGACTGAGCACACTGGTAGTTCTGATTGGATTTACTCAAGCATATGAGACTCTGGAGTGTGTATCTGAGAAATGACTCAAGTTGTGATTAATATTTTAATTCTTGTGAGGCTATTTTTTTCCTTGAAAGACAATGAAGTAGTAATCTAAAGAAACTCATCCTCTTTTTTTGTACCTCAAAACTATGCAAAGATAGTGCTCTCTAGAAAAACTGTGCTGACTGCTCATGTCAATACTAAATGCCCACATTGATGCATTCATGGCACTGTAAACAGACACATGGAATTTTTCATACACTGAATTACAGGGAAACAGAAATGAAAGCAGTGAGAACACTGTCAATAATTAGCCAAATAAAAGGACAAAACTGGCAATCTTTAAAAACAAAAACCTTTGTGTTGGCATTTTCAGGAAACTTAATCTTTATTCACCCCATGAAGAAAATCTTCTAAACTATATCTAGATTAGCCAAGTGCCAAACATGTCTGGGGTGGATAATCATAGTATGTACAGTTAGTAGAGGCTCTTGTGCAAGGATGTTAACCTAGAGTATTGAAAGAAGATGTCCTAACATGTCTGTTACAGTAAAAGATCTTCTGGCTTGCAGTTGGCATCTGCAGTCACCTTTATTTGGAATCTCTTCTAACATTAGTTGTGCCAAAAGTATAATATATGGTGTTAACTAACTTAAAAAAAGAGACTGCATCCCCAGTGCCTCTCTCCAGGCCATCTTAGCAGATGGTCTGCTGATCCCAGAGCTGCATGTCCCTGCTGTCCCGTCTCACCAGGAGAGCAGCAGGCAGCTCTGCATGGGGCACGTTGCGGAGACTGTCTTGTAAACATGTTCTGAACAATAGCTTGGAGTGCTTAAGTTGGAAGCTTAATATGTGAAGAGCTGTGGCTGCAGAAAACTCTCTACCCATTCCCAAGAGTAACTGTAGAGGAACTGAGCAGAGCTTGCAGACAATACTTCTTGAGGGTTTGACTCTGTCTTGAATAAATAGTGTGGAACTACTGTGCTGGCACATACATACAAAAGAGCTTATTTGCTGAAAGCTATTGCGTTTTGAAGGGCATGTGGTGAATCCATTCAATTTCTGTGCACAACTCCAGGATGTTTGTCTCACCAGGGTGTGTGTCTTTTTTGATGACAGTGTTTTAAACCTCATAACAACTGTAATTTGATATGTCTTGGTCTGGCATTTATTTTTGTCTCTCTTTGACTAGGATGGGACTCGCGATATCTTTATTGATGGAGTGGTTGCTCGCAACAGAGCCCTGAATGGTGACATTGTGGTAGTGAAACTGCTTCCCAAGGAGCAATGGAAGGTCAGTTCAGTATATTTTTCTGTGATTTGACAGAAAGAGCTTTTTACTGTTTTCTTCACTACACTTAGGATCCGAGAGAGAGAATAGAGAATTTCCTACAAATAAGATTAGCTAAATTGCGGTTTGTGCTGCTGTAGATAGACTTTATCCATTGCAACGTTTGGAAGAAGCAATAGCTAGAATGTTGAAACCTAACTCTTTGTGTAGAATGGCCTTCTTTATCACTGTATGGAGAAGTCTGATGACAAGGCTGGTTCAAAGCATGGTTGTCAGAGGTGGCTTTTGATACCTGTTATTTAGGTGTCTTCATGCTGTGGCATTAGCTTTGTAGGTGTTTGCAATTGTTTGTGTATTTGCCAAGTGCTGCTCACAAAGCTTTAGTAATGATTAGCTCTCTCTAACTTGTGGGTCCTCAGTCAGTGGAAAGCTTATCTTGTGACAGCTCCAGATTTTGTGGTAATACTCTTCTTTATATGAATGAAGAACGTGTGAAATGACTTCAGTGATACAAGTGTGGGACAATCTGTTTTTCATTTTCATGTCTGAGTATTTCACTAAGATCACTCTGGTGTTTGGTTTTTTTTGTTTCACTGATTAAGCTCAAAGTCCTTTCAATCATCTGGATAATTTAATCTGTTTGCAGGTTTATTTTAACACCCCTATGCAAGGAAAGTTCTTACTCCTTTAGTTGCTGGGAGATGTAAGTTACCATCAGCAATTGTAACACACGTTTTTACACGTAAGCACAACAGAACTGTCACAAATTGTTTTTGAAACATGTTTTTAAATTCTTATAGAGAATTTAAAGACTGTTGTATGTCTCTGAAACAAAAATAATAATGATGATTCCAGCAGGGTGGGGACTGGTCTGAATTACCTTGGCCTAGTGCTTTTTACTCATTCTAGTTGCCTTCTCTGCTTGTCTTTGTTTGAAGTTGTGATTTTAGTCTTGCAAATGCAAGATCTTCAGTCTGGTCATTCACCAAACCTTCTAATAGTTCTAGTAGTAATTGAAATTAGGATTTGAAACATATTAGAACTTGTCTCTTCCTTTTAAATATGCATAAAATGAGTATAAATGACCTAAGTATTTATTGGCACACGTAAGTGCAAAACTATCTTATGCAAAAGGCAATCTTAAGTGGGATCTAATATATTACAGGTATAGCCATGCACAATATAGGAAAGAGGTCTGCTGCAGTCTTTGTAACCTCTGAAAACCAATTTTCAGGGTCAAAGCAAAATTTCTTTGATAGCTATTCAAGAGTCCAAATCAGGGTTCGCTAAAGCTGTGATGACTACTGTATGTTTGGATCACCAAATCCATATATATAAATTATCTTTTGTATTAGACCATTTCATATAGTTGAAAAAATGGAACAATTTGGGCACTTAGATCCTTTGCCAGGACCTGCCAGCACAAGGGCGTCTTTGTAGGCTTGATAGAGGTTGCCTGAGCTGGAAGCTTTGTCTGCAGTTTTCCATTTATGTCTGCCTCTGAACAAAGATAACGCCTCTCACTGTCTTATATCCTCATGCCTTCGTATGTTTTACAGTAATGTTCTTTTATGAATACGAGAGGAATGGTTCAGAATATTCTCCCTGTCCTGGGCAAATGCTGAAATAAATAGAACTTGTGGAGAAGTGGTGCCTGACTGCAAGGAGGCAATTCGGAAGACTTCAGTGTTTTGTAGTATCATTATGATTCTTCCATGGTGAATTTAACCTTGCCAAATGAAGTAGCTGGAACACGCCAGTCATGTTTTTCAGCCACACAGGTGCTGCCCTACGTAGTCTCGTTTTTTGTTTCTTGCCATCAGCAACTTAATCAGCAATGACGTCCCTTTTCCTCTGCTCCCTGAATCTCTTGCTGTGCACTCTTGTTTGTATTAGTTCTTTGGGAAAGATGCCACTAAGTTGCACTGAAAGATACTGCATTCTGCCAAGTAATTTATACTGATTAATGATAAACTGTCGCAACCTATTTTAGGTTTTTCCATTTGTTTAGTCTCATGCTGCTGCAAAGCTGCCACATAGGTGTCTTGAGGGTTTTCTCCTTCCCGTTGGGCCTTTGGAGCAAGCTGAACAGCTTCAATTATTTCCTTGAGAAATGTAAATCTGATGTATAAGTGATGCTCTCAGAGGAGACTTTACAGGCTCTGTACATATTGGCTTGTTAGGATTGAGATGTGTGTGCTGATTGTTTTTATGGTTCACTATTCCCAACCCATTAGTCTGCGCTCCACTGAGAACTGAGATGGGTTTTTTGCTGGTAAACCAGTGTCTTGCACAAGGTAAGGCTGCTGTTACAGCAGCCTGGTGGGTCTGTGTCTTCTGAGTTTCAAGCACCCTGGATGGCGCTGGATGCTCTGGGGGAAGATCTTCCCATTGCCAGTGTAGGTGATTCCTACCATGGACCTCTTTGTGCAAAGTCACAGTGTAATGCTGCATCCCAGTAATGACAGGACTTGACTTAGCTGGAATCTCAGTTCAATTTATGTGTGTAAATGGGAGGAAGGGGGAAGACCTGTGACTGGTAAAACTATGGATTTTGGAAATCTGTGTGTTTGCTTGGAAGAGTTGAGAAAGTTAGCTGCCCTGTACCCAATGAGTCAGTCTTTGTGGGTCAAGTGCTTGTGAGAGAATAACACCGCCTGGAGAGCAGTTTCTCCAGGGATATACCGTGTTCTGCTGAGCTGGTAATGGTGGTACCTTACACACAGGTATAAATGCCACAGTGAAACATAAGGGGATGTTGAAATAGTCTAGATGCGTGGTTATATATGTAATACCTTCTTGAAGAGGGACAGCAATATTTTCTTCCTCCAGCCCCCCACTTCGTGACTCAGAGGTGGGAAATTTATCAAGCTTGAATTACTCAACATCATGTCCTTCCCAGGGTGTGCATCAAGTGCTTGGATGGTGCTCCTTGTGTTTATTCTGTCTGGTCTTACAGCCCTGTTTGTTCATGCATCCTCTGGGAGAGCTGCTTACTGTTCAGCAATGATCAGTTTGTCAGTTCGTATTTCTGTGCTTACTTTTAGTTCTGATTAAAGGCCAGCAATTTCCGTGTGGCACTACCAGCTTGAGGGAGACCTGTTTTGTCCCTGAAATTTGTTATCTTGCGCTCCTGAAGAACGTGGCTGTCAGCCAGGGTTGAGTGGCATGCGTTGCGGTGACCGCATTTGGAGGCTGTATTTCAGAAGTTCCTCTCCTGTCCTCTTGTGTTACATCTTGGGAATATTGAGGTGCTATGGTAACTTTCAAATATTTAGCTTTTGCAAAGTAAGGTATTTGACTTAGGCTGTTTTTCCAGGTACTTAACCTACTCTTAGCAAATGAAGTCAGAGTATCGTTTCAGTCAGCTAGATTGTCCTCTTCTTACTTCAGGGGGTAGGGCTTCCCTGAATCTGTGCCTTTATCTTCTGGAAGAACATAACGATAAAAGATAGCCAGTGACGGAGGATTTACCTCAGTCCTTGTCAATTTTTCTGATAAAGAAGAAAAAGGGTGCTTTATTTCTTGACTGATTTTCACTACTTTAGCTTCCACCCATGGGTTCTTATTATATTTTATGGAGTTGTGCTTACATCAATTTCAGGAGCTTCAATTATACAGTGGCATAATTAGTGGAAGGAAAAAAAATGTTGATATGATGATTACAGCAGTATCTCTCAGGCTTATCAAGGAGGGAAGTAGCATGTCAGTAAAATGGATAAACCTAACCTGTGTTTCCTCACAGCCTCTTCATGCTCTTTTACCGTCTGCTTAATTGCCAGACAGAATTTGTTTAATTTCAGATATCTGCTTTGGTTTTTCTTGCAAAATGTAATTTCTTTGGTAGAAGGAAATAGCATAATAAGTTATTTGATATCACTTGGGGCTTGGATTGCTGGCCCAATCTCTGGTGCTTTTAGAGTAGTAGTTTATAATGTGGAATGTTTTTCATGACAACCATCTCAAGCATTGCATGCTATGGCTGAAATTTTAGTCTTAGTCTGAAAATAGTACCCAGACGAGGACTTTTTGCTGCTCAAAACTGCCTGAAAGGAATTTTTGGGTCCAACTCCCTATTGCCTGCTACAATATGCGGGAGAGATCTCCAGTTCTGCATCTGCTTGCAGCGGTGGTATATTGAAACAATAACAACATATACTATATATGCACATAAAATAATGACAGATTGACCTGCCAATTTCTCAGAAATCTGTGCCTGCAAGTTGTATCTTTTGTTGTTGCTGTCATTTCATGAATCATTTCCTCCTCAGCTTAAAATGTGCCTTTACACTCATTTCAGCTGTTTCTTTTTTTGATCTTGTCAGAAGGTCGCCAAGGATGTAGGACTGCTCGTTTATGTACAGCGTGTGCTGATGGAGAATAGAATAATAGGTTCAGCATTTTAGTCATGAAGTGTCCGAAAGCGATAGAAATAGTAATTCTTTATAGCTCATGAAAGCAACCTGGTCTAGTGGAAGGTGTCCCTGCCCAGGGCAGGGGCGTTGGAACAGGATGATCTTTCAGGTTCCTTCCAACCCAAACCATTCTATGATTCTATGTTCTGTTCAACACTGAGGTGTCACATACAATGCAGTGCATAGAGCTGCCTCTTCTAGAGCCGTACGTCAGAGATAAGTATTTAAACACTTTCTGTACAGAAGACATAAACTACAATTCACTTTTCCCCAGCTGTGACTGTTGTTGGCATAATTAAGAACAAACACAGAGAAGGAACAATTTGATTCAAGCAGAAGTCACAAGTATCACCACATGTAGTTTGAACAGAGCTATGGATCCTGGCAAGTCACCGCCTCCAACTACTGATGAAAACCTATGAACCATTAGTTGTCCAGAGCGGAAGCTAACTTTGGATTTGCCCTGCTGAATAATGATTTGTTTCAACCATGTTCTCCAGAGATTCGGTTTCTTCTTAAAAATCCCCCAATTAATCTAAGGATAAGAGGAAGAGATGGGGTTCTTAGGGGGTTATCACAGCAATACTGTTTGAGTCTAACAGTCAAGAATGTTGTTTGGAAACATTACATTCATAATAATAAAAAAAAAGTTCTGGAGAAGTCATTATTGAAATAGTAAGTGTTCTGGCATGCTCAAAGCATTCAAGTGTAATTCATGATATCCAGGAGTAAAGTGGGAAGCCTAAGAAGCCAGCTAGGAAGATGTCCAGAAAAGCAAATCTGAAAGGTTGATGGATGCTGTAGGGAGGAAGGATAATTGTTTTTTGGTTTTTTTTTTAGTTTGTTTTGCTGTAGAGTTTACAGTGAGGGCTGTAAGTTGATGGTTGCACACATGTGCATGCACTCTCCCCCCTCCATCTTGGAAAATCCCCAAACCACTAATTGGTGGAATCTGGAGAAACTTCATTTCATTTCTGTTTGTGCCGTTCTCTGGATGGCCACATGTTGTTCCACGCTGTTGGGCGTGATGGAGCTTCGCTGTGAGCTGGCATGGCTCTTTCCAGGCCTTGCTTAGCTTCAAACTGACTGGGTATGGAATAGCAATATGATGGATTGGTAGCAAAAAAGCTGAGGAAATAGGAAGTATTGCTCACTGAAACATATGTGGCATTAAATTTGCTCTTCTTGCAGATGTTGCTTTTACATTTTGTTAATCAAATATCACTTGAAGTGTATCAAGCGACTCCTTAAGACACCGAGTTTTAATAGCAAGGCCTGGCGTGTTTTTTACGGTATATAATGATAAAATGCCTGTAATGATCTGGGTTGTGTGAGATTGCCATGAGCCAGTGCTGTGTTCATCCCTTGCCTCTGCCTGGATGTATAAAACAAGGAGGCAGAAATACCAGCTTTTTGGATGTTGCAAGCAACTGAGGAGGACCTTTCCTGTCAGTAACTGCCCCTGTCTCTCTGATGGGAAAGCCAAAACCAGGATCCCAAATAAAATCACAAGAATTGTACAGAGTTTTTGAACAATGTAATGTCCTTTTTATTTTCCCTCTTTCTAAGAGTGGTATCAGAAGGCAAATTGTTCAGTTAGGTAGGAAGGCAAACTTATTTTTATTGACTGCCTGCATCCTGTCCTACCAGCACAGAATTATATTGCAGATGTGGTTTGGCTGCACAGATGCAGAATAAGATAAATATGTTACCCTTTGGTGAACAGGCAAGCACTAAATAATCATTCTTCTCACATGTGGTCAGTTATTATACCCCCAGTGGAATAATGGCAGATAAGCCCCTTGTGATGGGGGTGACTTCAGGCTGTGAGAGATACTACTAAATTTCAGTGCGTGTTCCTGGAAGAGCTTCATCTTGAATGGAAGGAAGTGCTTGTGGGGGCATCTGATCTTACTTTAGAATAGGAGTCAAGCCAACATGTAATACCTGATCTCTGTTCCTGCTCACTTTTTTTTTTCCCTTGGCCGTATGAATATAACCTAGTACAGCAAATCGTTTCCTTTAACAACTAGCTTTTCATCAACTGATTGTTTTAAACTCCATTCTTCCAAGTCTTCTGTAAATATGCACACATCACAGTAGATTATTCTTAATCCAGTCTCTTATATAACCACTATCATTTTTGACTTTTCTTAGTTCTTGGCTCCTGAGGAATTAGTATTTCTTAGAACTGTTTGGGTTTTGCCAGTTTGGAGACTTATTTGATGACATCACATGAGTATTTGGAGCCCACACCTTATAAGAGAGAGTCAGGATACCTGTTGTTGTGGTGGGATGGGTTTTTGGAATGTCAAGCGCATTCAACTCACTTAACTTTTTCTAAATGCTTTCTTAAAAGACTGTCCAGATTTTCAGTAGTCTGGATTTCTTTCAGATCCACATAATTAGGAGTAAGTTTAAATAAAGTGTACTGATGATAAAAGTCCCATCTGGCCTAAGATTTTTACAATGAATGTTATAGTCTGTTTTTTTAAGGAGATTGTATCCCTCATATAGCTTGATAGCTGGAGAAACGAAGAGCTACTATGACACTAAAGAGCTGTTAATCTTTAAAGTCCCTAGATGAGGTGGGTTTGGATTGTATCCTAAATTCTGAAGAAAAGGAAAAGTGCTACATATCTGTTTGCATGTTTGTTCTCGTTATCGGCTGGCAGGGAAACAACAATTGCCTGCAGTATTTACATGTGGTCAAAGCTACTAAGGTTGTCTCATTAACTCTTTTCCCTTATTTCCTTAACTCATGTTTATTTTTCTTAAAGCCATAAATCAGAGGGACAAGGAATCTAAAATAGGTGTAATTTATGTAAATGCAGAATTGCAGCAGCTGGAGGAGTGACAGGGATTTTTCTACAACAGGTTCTTTGGGAAGATGTGGGGCTTATTTATAACCACGTGGTTCTTGGAAATAAGGAAGGTATTTGCCATCGGGGATGGGATGCCTTAAATTTGTTGTTGGCACAAGGTAATTTGTAACTACCTAAGATAAAGTTGCCTGAAGTCTAATAGTTAGGTTTTGAATCAGCACGCTGCTAGCTTCAAAGGGCCGGGATGGTTGTGCCTTCCTCCAGACCAGGCAAAGAGTAGCCAGGTCGAGGACATCTCCTGGCTTCCCACTCCCTCCTCTCCTAGCTTTGTGGTATTATTTGCTCTGGGCTTCTTTTCTCCTCAGATTTCTGAAGCTAATGTCCTAACTGCTAGATGCATCACAATAACGGGGAATGAAGTCTATTCTTGGTGCACTGTCATGGGGTGGAAGGTGATCAGTTATTTACGTGTATCAATAGCAATTTTCTTAACACACCTAACATTAGAAGGCTTACTTGCTTGTTACTTTGTATTATCCTTCACCCAATTAATGTACAAATCAATGCCCTGGAACCTGTAACTGGCAGCATCTCTCTCTGCAACATCTTGAAGAATTGCAAGTGATGCTTTCCGTTAAGTTTCTTGTTTAAGAGGACCACTCAAAACACTACAAGATAAATTAAAATTGTTCCTGATTATCTTTTCCAACAAATTGCTCATTGCTTCAGTAGTTGTGTACTTGACACCATTTCTCAGCATGTGCGTGCTGATAAGACAAGTAATGCACGTTTTTGAAGGTGCCAGTTTCCAGTTTTTGTCCCAGCCTTAACTACCTTAAGGGTTTGTTGGTAATGACTCTAGGAGAGTACTGCAGGACAGACAGCTGCTCTACTAACTGTGCTGAAGACGACAGTCACTTCTGTGTTTTCCCTTGCTTTCTCACAGTTTCTATGTGTTTATTTTTGTTTTCTGTGTTCTGTCATATCAGGCAATAATTGTTTCATGAAAGTAGGTCTGTCTAAGTCTGTTGTGAGTTTTTTAGGTTTCCAGTATGGTAATGGTTCATTCTTCTTCAGCTGTATGATCTCCTGGGGTTGAAGCATTTCTTAGTTTTTAGCTTTATCTAAATTATTTTAAAATAGAGAGCAGTGCCAAAACACATACCTCTAATTGAGCAGCTTTGGAACTGTGAAAATGAAGACTTGGTATGATCTAATTACCACTGTGTATTTTGGTTGTGAAAAGTGACCAGTGAAGAATTCCCCAGACGTTGTTCTCTCTTCTGTCTGAAAAAAATCCTGCATAAAGGTGTATATCCTACTTCGTTCTTGTTGGTGCTTGGAAGTCCCGACTGTAATGCTTTCACTAATTAGCTAGCTGTCAGGACATCCTTCTGTTCTTGTTCTCCTTGCTTTTTGCATGTTTGTTGGAATGAGCGTTGGCCACTTTTGTTTGTAATCTCTGTAGAAATTGGCATCTCTTTTCCTATGGTCTCTTTAAATCCTGCATGGCATCATGTCTGCCAGGTGGCTGCTGTCTGGGGGAAGTCCCAGGTGGGAGGGTTATCTTAGCAGCTTCTCTTTCTTCCTGATCTAATGACTGTTCAGGTGAGCAGGGTGGGGAGTGCTGGTAAAAGCCTGTAGTACTGTAGCTGGGTAACTCACCTCTGTGCCCTCCTTGACTTTTTTTCCTGTAAAGAGAATTTCCTCTAGGGTTTTGTTACTCCTTTTGATGTCAGATTGCCTGATTTTTTTTTTCTTTTCTGTGAAGACCAGGTCTGCAGCTGTAGCCCCTTGTAGTAACTATGACTGCTGTGGTGGTCTGGCTTATGTTTGGATTTGTAGCTCTTCTTTCTTCAGGCATGAGGATGAGAGCTTGTCCGGTGACAAGCTAAAGGTTCCCATCCACATCAAATCTGGGCAGAGCCCAGCTGCATCTGATGGTGTTGGGGGACCCATGCTCTGCACAGCTGATTGCCTTGGGAACGGCTCGCTGCCCATTTCAGCACAGTCTCTTTCTAACCAAGTTCCATCCTCTGACCTTTAGGCTTGCAGTCTTGGCAAAGCAGTCCGGCACCTGTGAAGCTTCACAAATACCTTTCCATTCAGCCGTTGTCTTGCAGTTGTTCCTTAAATGTGTAATTGGCTGCTAGTGTTAGAGAGGCAGGGTATGGCCTCCCTGCTAATTTCTTTAAGTATCTCCATATTAGAGCAGTACCCAGAGGGAACATACCAGCCATCCTTTCCAGTGGCTGAGCCCGGAGGAGCTGCGCAGCATCACCGCCCCTGCCACCCCTGGGTGAGAGTAAATGGCTCGTCTGGCTCTAGTTTATTTATCTAGCTGAGCAGGGGATCTCAGGCCATGGGTGAGGGCTGTGTCGGCAACCCATCTGGTGCTTGAGCTCATCTCTTCAGGTCTGTTTTGTACCATGTAGACATACCCAAGGTTAGTGGATGGCTATTAGTTTAGTCTGATTTAGTTCAGTAGCTATGCTTCATGCATAGTCAGAGCAGTATTTTGACAGCATGGCATTACTTTATCTATTCTTCTTATCTGTTCTTATCTATTTTTCCCCCATAGTCCAGAAGCTTTCTCTAAAACTGTTTATTCTGTGTTCTTCTCTACACAGTTGTTGAACTGTGGATGTAATATGTTTATCAGCTCAGATTCACGTCTTGGAAACTTAATTTACCTTTTTATGTAACGCTTTATCACTAATGCATGGTAACATTTCCTGGCAGGATATGCATTGTTAAAATTCGTTTGTAGGGAGAAAAAAAAAAACGAGCATAGAAGCGGATGGCTTCTCTCTTGTAGGGTTCAAAAGTTTGTAAAGCAAAAAAAGGAAAATGTTCTTCATGGTACCTGACATCATTTTAGTCCCACCATCCTACTTTCCCATGGGGTGACTCCTATCAGTGGCTGAGATATAATGGAGCCCAAAGACTAGGTGTGGTGGCAGCCGTCACTGTCAAGGAAAGGAAAGGCTGGGAGGGGAAGGCTGGCCTTGTCAGGGCAGTGTCTCCGTATACAGTAATTTCCTATGAGCTGACTGAGACCTTGAGCAGACTTTTGCTGACAAAACCACTACCACATGTCAGAATGGATTTTGGGGTTTATTTTTTCTCCATTGTCCGTTTGTCACTGAAGGAGTCAGCGTTATCCAGTGGTCAGTTATTCAGCTGTCTGCCCTCGTGTGCCAGCAAAGCTGCTTAAGCAAGTTAACAACGCTAGTTTCTTGGGGATGAGTGGCGCATCACTGCAGCAGCCAACTTCAGTGACATGGGAATGGTCCTGGGCCCTGAGGCTTGTCTTTGAGCAATTAGTTGCTATGATCATAAATAAACTGTTAGACTGTGCTTCAGAGCTTCAGTTCCCAAGCACTGCTTTCTGTGAAGTGCTTTGTGAAAGGAAAAAAAAAAAAGAAAAAACATAATCTGCAGCTAAACTAATCTCCTCTAACAATGTATAATGCATTCTGAGGACCAGTGCTTGAGGGAAGGGCGTTGTACAAAATGACAGACAACAAAATACACATAACTCTTTGTGCAGGGCTTTTGAGGTATTAGGAAATAGAGCTCCCAACACTGGCATATGCCTTCTCTGATTAAACACTGTGGTTTCACCAGCTAAGGATCGATTATTTTAGAACGCGCTAAGTATTTGTAAAATACTCTTCCTTCGGATATTTCACATCCGGATCCTTTTGTCTTCATCGACTTGCCTCAACACCTCTGCTGCTCAGGAGGCTGGGCGTGCTCCTGCCGAACCCTTCTGGTGGCCGGAATGCATGCCCTGCGCCTTCCCTCAGCCTTAACTTTGTATCTAAAAGTAGCTGATGGCATAAGTTGAGCCCAGTCACTTCGGTGAGGCGAGGGACCAGGATCAGAGCAAATATTTTCCTCTACTTGTGTCTGTTAAAGAAAATCTCTTGCCGTTTGCAGATGTGCAGAGATGTAGAGCGCGGTTCCTACGTCCTCGCTAGCAAGAAACCCAAGGAAAATGCTCTTTGTTTAGACTGCGTTGACCATTTTTAGTGTAAAGCGTTTTTCCAGCTGAGTCCATGGCTGGATGTACTGTACATTCTAGGATTATGATATAAAAAAAGTTATGAAAAACATCAACATTGAATTTTAAATTTGCCACAGGTGCTGCTATAGTAGTTGCTGCCACCTTTTAAAATTTTTCGAGTCTCTTTTATTTTCCAGGGTTAGTCAGAATGGCATCAAAATAAATATCTTCCTGCCTGTGTCACATCCCCTTAGCTCTGGAATGAGAAATAATGCAGGCTTAGCAAAACCTCTGCTTTTCCCAAGGTATACCAGGGGAAGCTTACTTAATTTCTTTACCAGGTATACATAACCTTTTCTTCACAATGAAAATAAAAAAGACGCCCTCCCTGCATTAATTATCTTTGATATATGGTTGTGAGAAAATTTTACCCAAAACCTGTGAGATTTTTCCAGCACTGTTTACCCGATATTGTCACTGTGCAGAAGTAAATACAGAATAAAGAGTTTAGAACAGAAAAGCACAGTTCATGTGTCTGATAAATGACAGTGAATGCAGACAGATAGGGATGATTTTTTTAAATTTTCACTGAAGAATCATAGAATGGTAGGGGTTGGAAGGGACCTCTAGAGATCATCTAGTCCAACCCAAGCCTACAGCACCCGGTGTTCCCAGGCGGTCTCCCATCCAAGTACTAACCGGGCCACGACCCTGCTTAGCTTCCGAGATCAGACGAGATCGGGCGTTCTCAGGGTGGAAGGTTTAAATCATGCCTTATACATTACACATTACAGAATATTTGTACTTGTGCAAACACTACAGTTAAAGTTGATGTTAGTCAACCGTTTTGTGTTACAAGCTTAGAGAATTGAATGTATCTCTACATTAAAACTTGTTCTGGGCAGAAAACCGACTTCAGAGGTTTGTTTTAAAATCAGTGTCTTATGGACAAAATTTGGTAAGTCTTTTCAGTGATTTTTCTCAAAGTAAAATTTTATGCAGCTCGTGGCTTCAGGATGAAAACTTGACACATGTGCTTCCACTTGGCTGTGAGGGGAGGAAAAAAAGGAAAGCCCCAAAGTCTTTAGGATGTGTGTAAACTTTCAGTAGTTTGGGGGGTTGCTTTGGAAAAGCTGATACTTGTTAGAAGTGAATACCTTTGGAATGGAGCAAATCGTACAAGTGCACGTGACAGTTTTGATATGATAGATGAATGTGTTAGGCCAGTGATGGGGAAACTTCATCTTAAGTGGTTGTTGGCATGTTAGACAGGAATGAGCCGCTCCCCGTGGAGGTCAAGAGTACGTTGGTATTTGTGTGGCAATTTTTGACTGTTCAAAAGGAACAACAGAGGTTTAAATTCCGAAGTAATATATAGTTACATGAACTGTATGTAGTCTGCAAGGTTTCCAGCTAATATGCTGGAGTAACTTAGACTTCTAGTAGAAGTTCTGTGTTTTATCATTAAAGAAAAATAGGACAGACTACTATAGAATGCTTGTTTCACTGTACTTCTGTTGCAATATCCATATGTTTTATATGACTTGTTGCAAAATATTTATACAGGTGAGAACAGTGTCTATTGTGAGACTGGTTTGTGTACTAATTTACTTTGACCTCTAATTTCAAAGCACCATAGCAACTTCTAGTTTTTCTTTTAGGTCAGATCTCAGTGCTTTTAGACCTTGCCCATCCTGGCTCATTGTTTTATGTTGTTGGCAGTTTCGAAGCTATTAAATTTTTAAGTTGCATCTTTCAGTTATAAATTCACAGCTTTCTTCAGTGTCATTTGAAGTGGAATTTGGTGGGAACAGTTCATAAAGTAATGATGTATATGAGTATAAAATGATACATGAGTATAAAATAAAGAGGCACACAGTTGAATGGTGTGAGAATTGAAACTGGTTTTCATCCAATTTTTGAAGTATTAGTTTTATTTTAAAGTAGCCTAGACTAAGGATTTGATAAACTGAGGGTGTGTGGACTGTGCTGGGCAAAGAAAGCAATATTCTGTTAAGAAATTATGAAAACCATTCATATTGTAGAGCTTGGGTAGGACATTTTAATTGTACCCATAGGACTGTGCATAATGCAGTAAAACAACTTCTGGGAGGTTTTAAGACAATTTTACGGTGTCGTCAAATTAGAAAGAAAATTATTAGTTAAGAACTGAGTAACTTGCCTGTTTTCGTTATGGTGGAGTCCTGTTAAGATTTTACAAGGAAGCAGGTTTGATCATGTACTTGGTTTGAAATCAAGCTTGCGTTGCAGGCTATCTTTGTTCTTCAGAAGTGTTTCTTGGTTGGTTTGAATGTGCTCCTTACAGGAAGGATGTCTTTGGTGGAGGTGACTGGCCGTGTCTGCTCAGGTGCATTGTTATGGAGTGAGAACGGGTCCCTCCCTGGAGCTGGAAGACATGGTGTGAACTGGTAGGTTATCGATAACCTTCTGTATGTTTAACGAGACAAATCCTTCCGTTTAATTGTTTCACTGTGAACAAATGCTTATCACCGGATGGTTTTGGACTTGTATCCCTTTTAATTTGTTTTGGATCAGGGACTGTAAAAGCCATTTAATCATCTGCAACTTGCAGCAAAAGCTTTAACTTAAGAAAAGGGCCTTGAAGGGGGGCCAGGGTTTCCGGGGGTGCTGCTCCAGCAGAGAGCCCGTGGAGTGGCTGATGCCTCTGAGCAGCACGTGTGAGCAGGGAGGTGTTGCAGAGTACAGGGCAGGTATTCCCCAGCTTGTTGTAATGGCTTAAGCAAGAACTGCAGTTACTCGTAGTGCCCAATGTGCAACCTGCTGGTGTCATTTGACTTCTCCCAGTGCTGTATAACTGGGGGGCTAGGGGCTATAAAGTACTTTATTCAGTAGTCTGGGGGCAAGAACGTGTAGACTGATGTGGAAGAGTGTATGCACACTTCAACACTTTATAGGGCCTACACCACCTTCTTCATTTACTTTGGAATCATAGAATAGTTTGGGTTTGAAGGATCTTTAAAGGTCATCTGGTCCACCCCCCCGGCAGTGAGCAGGAGCATCTTCAACTAGATCAGGTTGCTCAGAGCCCCGTCCAACCTGACCTTGAATTTTTCCAGGGATAGGGCATCTACCACCTCTCTGGGCATCCTGTTCCAGAGTTTCACCACCCTCATCGTAAAAAATTTCTTCATGAAGAAGAAACCCCTCCTACTCATTCTTTGTCCCAGAGTGCCAGGACTCAACATACATAAACTGAAGGTGGAAGTGATGACTTTGGGTCCCAAATGGAGAATTGGGATTTGAATTTTGATCCCCAGCATCCCAAGAACAAACTGCTGCGTGAAGTGGTTTCTTCTTCTGATAATGGTGTTATGGCATAGGCATAGCATGGTACATGGTAAAATGGCAAATTAGCTTGAAGGGTGAACAGACATTTCAAAACAAGGCAGAGAATTTAGCAAAAAGGAGGTGGAGGACTTTGTGTTTTGCTTGAGAGGGCACTGACTTGCTTTTTACATGTCCCCAGTTCTCCAGGAAATGTCGATGGTTTGGGTACTAACAGTCTTGTGTGTGGCAGCTGTCATCCTTGGGTAGAATGGGAGCAGGCAAGTAGGAAGTTTTCCATGTTGAAGCCAACAAATACACTGTTTTTTCTGGTGAGAAAGCAAATGGAATTTGCTAAATTTCCTAAAGCTGTGGACTGCCTGGGTAGGATCTGAGAACTTGCCCTTCTTTCTTTTCTGTTTTATCAGCTTAAGATGAATGGCAAGTCATTGTTAGCTGCATGGCATGTTTCATTATTGGAGACCTGTCAGAAGAGTTGATTAATAATCTAGAGCATTTGGATTCAGTGTGATAAAACTAATCATAACAAACTACTTCAGTGCCTAATTTGAAGCTGTGAAGAAATCCTGTTATCTTTAAAGTGTGTGTATATGAAAGGGCTGACTTTTTCTTTTTTTGCAAGATAAACATAAACTCTGTTGGTGAGTTGCAGAGCGACGGTACTGTTTCCAGAGGCGGCTTTCCAAACTTCCCTGCAATGAAGTGGAGCTGTGATTTAGTCCTGTTGCTTGTGGAGTTTCAAGACTAGATTTCTCAAGACCTCTTAAGTTACATGACAGAAGTTATGGGAACAGCTTCATTAAATGATACATAAATCATAGTAATGAACCCAAATTTACTTTCTTCCTAGTTTTCTGGAAAGACTTGCCTTTTTGCTGAGTGTGAATTTGCCTTTTTTCTTTCTTTTTTTCAAGTTGCTTAAACAATTTATCATTAACACATTTACTGTATTACAGTTTATCTTTGTAGATATTCTTGAAGTAACTTTTTCCAGGTAAGGAAAATTGTTAGATCTTGTTCTGTACTGACTTCTTTCTAGAGGGGAAGATTGAACAAGTGAAGATTGCTTTGAGTTCAGCAGATTTGTATGAAGCATCTTTGAATTTACTGGGCTTGTTTAGTGAGTGTATTGAAAGATCAGTGTAGTGGCCTGTCTGAGAGTCCCATAAATGTACACAGTGTACTGCAAGGGAGAGATACTCCCTCCCTTTCTGGTAAAAAGAACCAAGAATCTGTAATTTTCAGTAATGGATGTTTTCAGGTAGCACAGTCCAGACTTGGCGTTTGAGCTGGCTACCTTGTAAAGGTTTGATTTGATTTCCTTGTTCTGTAATTCCGAGTGTAGGAGTGAGAGTTCTTGTTGGATGACGAACACATTTCAACGCTGGTTAAGGCACTTCTGGAGACTCAGTGTTCTTCATATATTAAATATTTTATTAATGACATAAGCAAGTGTCAAGGCTAGTTCACAGTCACATGTTTTTGAGCTGTGCTTCTGAATTTTGCCATTCTCAGATTCATTTTGCAAGAGTGTTGAATGAGGTTGTGCTGTGGTGCTTCCACACGTGGCCCATTAGCACCTTGGCTTTGTACCTTTTGACACAACCAAGTGCGTAATTTTTCTTGTATTTCTAGTTTGCATTATGATGTTTACTGTGTATTTGTTAAGAGAATTGGAAGTGTATTCAGAATATTAACAGGAATATGTTGCTACAGGTTGGAGGTAGAACTCTTCCAAGGAATGCCACAGGTAGCTCATCACTGCTTTTGCACAGGCCATGAGATTCAGTCTGTTACACCATGCAGCCATCCATTCCTTACTGGGACACAAAGTTTATCCTGAGGCAGAGGGGAGAACTCATGGCAAGTTGTAAGGCAGAGCTTTAGTCTGTCAGCAGGGAATTCCTGGTGTTTGTGTGACTGTCTGAGCTGTGCACATATGGTGGTGGGCTTCACCAGACTGAGCCAAGAGATAAAATTGACAAAGCTGCGTAGAAATCAGTATATTAATAAATTCTGGGAATGGCCAAGCTATTAGGATTTGAAAGCACAATTTAAAGATTTGCCAAGTTAGCCTGTGATGACCACTGGGAGAAGAGTTTTCCCGGGAGAAATGAGTTATAAAGGAATTCAACACTTTCTAAAAAAACCTCATGCACACTCAGAATTTAATGACCAAGGTGATGGCTTTATGCTGCCACCATCACAGCTTAAATCCCTGGTATTTTTTGCTTGCACCTGTTTTACTGGTCACATAAGTGGCCATTGTTACAGAATGCAAGTGGAATTTTGTTGTGAGACCAACTTTTCTTTTCTTTTTTGGATGCAATATGAACTACCTGTGGCAATAACGTTTCTGCACTTGTGATATGGGCACTGTCAGTATTTCCTTTATAAATTTCTGAATTTTTTTTTAAAGGAGTTTAAAACTCAGTTGTAAAAATTTGTTCTTGGCAGAGAACTTGTATACAAAATCGCAACTCAAGTAAGACTTTTTAATGAATTTTGAGAGAGGAAAAGAAAACCTGGACTGCTCTGTAAGTTGAGGTTACAGAGGAGAAGCATACACTGAAATGTCTTGTCAGTGGTCCTCAGCTTGAGAGTAGTACTACAACAGAAATCCCTGTTGTGTTAGTCCCTTGCCCTGCATTAAATTTTCAATTGAGTTATAACAAGTTTAACTTTTGATTCATTCTGTAGAAAAGCTTTTGATAAACAGCATCCATTGCCAGGTGGGAAAAACACACCAGAGGGTACCTGGCATCAGGAAGCAGGGAACTCTGTGGTGGCCACTCCTCCCCAGTGCTCACTGCTGGGAGAGGCTTTTTAAATTGCTGGTTGCAAAGGTGACATACACCTTGTTTATGGTAACGGTAAATCTTATTCTGAAGGAAAGAAGTGAAAATATGCCATTCCCGTTTACTGCGTTTTTCAGTGCTGCAGAAGATGCTCAGAGACCATGTTTAATCAATGTATATTTTCACTGGATTAAACCAACCTGAATATTGACGTCATGAACATAAGCTGAGAAGCCTGGTGAAGGATGCTGATGCATTTAACTCTTCTCATAAACACTGCTTCGAAACTTAATGAAGCGTAGTGTGTTGCTAAAGGTAAATGCAAGCAAACTGAGCTATAGGCATTTCGCTTGATTGAGGTGCTTGCTTTTTAATAAGATTCGTCACTAAGTAATGTGAGCAGATCCATATGACGCAAATGCCAGCAGTCGTTTCCCTGCCACCATTTAAAGAGGAAACCTGGTGATACTGATTGTTTTCACTAGACGGAGAGAAAACACTGCAGCAATACATGTCCTCAGCAAAATGCTGAGCATCACCCATCTGTTTCAAGAAGCGTCTTTACTATACCTTGGGCCCCTAGTTGTAAATGCAAACTGAAGTGAGTTTACTTGAATTTCTATTAAGATGGGCTCCTCTCAAAGGCAATCTGTGTATAACTTCCTTGTTCTCATCTATTCCCTCCTGTTAATGCATTTTGTCTTTAATAAAAGCTTCGTAAAAGTTCTGTGGAGCATTAACAATGTTGTATATGTTTTGGTACAGCCCTCAGTACAGCGTGTCCCTGATTCTGACTGGGACAACTGAGCACGACTAGAAAACAAATAAACTCGGAAAGCTGCATTTTGTCGGAGATAATGGTGTGTGGAACCTGTGCCTTGAACAGGCATTTCCTTGCCTTCCAGCACGAAGAGAAAGACGTACCAATTCCCTGGAGACAGACGCATTACCATGCTCTTACGCCTTTCCTTCTAGCATGTCTTCTATTGTAGGAGGTTTGTGACTCGCTTTTAGAAAGGGATTAGTTCTTCGGTGCTGTTGCTTTTGTATAGATGAAGCTACATAACAAGAAAAAGTCATAGCAGAACTGTTTATGGAGAGCAACTTGGTGAACACTTGTTTTGCTGCTGGAGGTGAGTTCAGTGAAGAAGTCTATATTAAAAGTTTAGTTTTCTGTTATAATAGACAATTGCCTAAACATTTCAAAATCAGGTAATGTGGTCTAAGTTATTTGAAATTTTGGTTTTAAATGTTTTGACCAAGATATGAACTAATTTTGGATAGGCATGGATAATCAAATTACCAAAAATTCTTATTAGTAAGTGCCTGAAACTTAAGAAGAGTTAGATATGCTATGGTTATAACTATGGAGTTGTTCATGATTTTGCTTCTGGTTTGCTGTTGTAATGGTGCTCCCAGGTGCAATACAACACAATGATGTTTCAGGTAGTCTTTAAATAGGAATTCAATAATGGTGTGATTAGCAATAAGCCTGTTAGCTTTGTGTGTAGAAGTAAGAATTTGATTCCTCCCAACAATAAAAAAGAAGTGGTGCTTTGTTTTTGGAACTGTGGGACATTTGTTTCCATCCTGTCTTAATTTCAACCAGCAGCTGTAAATAAACTAATGCCGCCCTTCGGTTGTGTAAGTACCTCCTGTGAAAGTCTGATCTACGATTGTGAAACCGTGAACACGGGCTGTGTGGTTAAGCCTTAGTCCCTGTGTGGGAAGAAGAGAGAAAGCCCCACTCCGTTCACAGAAAGCTAACTGGTGTGTTAGTGTTCCTGATAACCTCCCAAGAGTTAAGCAATGCTTTGAACCTAGGTGAAGTATTTGGAAACATTAATCCTCACATCTGCATGTAAACCAAATGTCATCCCCATTTTCTGAGTGGAGGAATACCCCCCTCACAGCCTCCCTCAGCTGCCTTAATGGGTTTCTATTTGATGTGTTCTTGCTTTGATGCCCGTGAAGTAGAGCAACCCAAGATACTTCATTTATGAAAATGGTTGGCTATTTGTGTGTGTGGCTATGCCACAGCTGCTTTGCTATTTTCAGCCTTCTTTTCATACTCGGACTCTGCCTTGCTAGCCGTGTGAATTTCAGCTGTAACGTCTTCAGCACAGAATATGCAGATGTGCCTAGCACAGTGTCAGGTAGTGCAAACTAGGCAAGATGGTTTGAACAGCTTACCAAAAGTCATGGATGATTGACAGCAGGTTTATTTTCCTTATGTACTTCATAAGGAACCTGTTGAAAGTGTAAGATAGGGATGGAAGTCTGGGATTTCCTGGCTCTCACAGTGATTGAATATGAAGGCAGTCCCACCTGTGCTTTCTAACTAGGCATTCACGGACTCTGTGCATTTGAGTGAAACAGTCTCCAAGTCAGGAAGCCCAAACAAATGGATCTGTAGCAAGTTTAGGTCACAAGCAGGGAACCTTCCCAGTCTGAAAACCCAGCCTGTGTATTTGCAGGAATCTTTGAGCAACATGTGCTGCTGTCATCCCCCTCATCTCCTCCACAGGCACTTTGTGCTTTATGTTGCAGTGAGATGCTGTCCAGAGTCAGAATTTGCTGATATCAAGCGTGAAGGAGTACGTTTGGCTCACAGCTTGTCTTCCCGTTAGAACTGACTTTAAGGGACACAGAAAGCTCTCAACAGTAGAGGAAGCTGTTATCTTTTATCTCCAGTGAATCATCTGATTTTGTCTTCCCCTACTTACCGTGCTTGCAGGGATTATCTCCTCCAGTTCCTTTTCTGTGTGGGTGATCCTTTTCACCTGTGGCTATCCCTGTTCTGCCACAGCTTTCCCTGAGCACAGTCTTTTCAGTGCCCGTCCCAGGGTGATGGAGAAGGTGCTGAATTCACAGGGGTCTTAGTGTGCATGACTGGAACTGGCAGCAGTGCAGCATGCCAAAATACAGTTAACCTAATGATTAGTTGATGTCTCAACCCATTTCCTAGAGGATGGAGCTGCTCGTAGTGAGAAACCACTCTGGCAGATGGTACTTGCTTCCTCCTGCATGGAAAATGCAGTGTTAAAGTGAACTTGCAGTATTCTGTTGCTAAAGGTCTCTAAGTTTCCTGGGATGCGTCTCCAGCACCTGTTATGAAATCCCTTTACCTTCACACCAAAATGTGAGTGTCTGCAAATGGAAGCCCTGGCTGTTTGTGTGCAGTTTACTTTAATAGCATCATGCTGGCTTCAGAGGAGGCTGTTGTTCTTGGTTGGAGCCATATTTTGGTACAATTAAAATCTGATTTAGGAATTAATGTAGGTGCCGGTTTCTCTGGTGTGACAGGATAGATACTGTAGGAGTAGGATCTGATTTTGCCAAGCTCATTTCATGGGATTGAGGCAGGCATAGCAGGATGCACTCAGCCCAGAGCAGCTGCATTTTGCCTTCTGTGTCCTCACAGGAGCAGCTGATCGCAATGTAAGTGCAAGAATGTTCCCGCGGAAAATAAAATGAAATAAAGATAGGGCAGCCCAGCTGTTGACTGAATGAAGCCATAAAGATGGACGACTGGAAAGACTAAGGAGCTAAGAACTATTCGAAGCTCTCCTAGAGTGGGAGTCTCAGTGATGCTTCAGCAATCACTTGTTTAGGTTCCTGATGCTCTTCTCCCACCGCATGAATAAAAAAGGACACCTGGGCTGATGGAACAGACCCGTCAAAGGAAGTTCCCACTGTGGGATATATACTCTGAAAACTTCCATAAATTGTTCTGTAGTATGACAGTTTCCAATTATGGGTTTTCATAATAAGAGGCTTATTGGCAACCAGTAATGCAAGTTAACTGTGGAAATTTCTATTGCTTTTCTTGGCCCCCATGTACTTCCTGAACAGTGTGTGCTTTGTCTCAGGTGTACCATTCTGGGCTTTGAAAGTGTGTCAAAACATGCGCAGGGCTGAGACCCCTGGGAACTGGCACTCAGAGCCTGATCAAAAGGAAAAAAAAAAGAAAGTGAGGGGCTTAAGGTGCGAGCCCCAGCATGTTAATTCTTGGTTGATTTGTTTGTTTCCTGCCTTGATGAGTTAAAGTGATGATCACCAGTAAGAGATTTTCATAGAAACATAGGAAATAATTTTTACACAGTTCGGAACAAAGCTTCAAACCTATGTAGCCTTGGGAGGTATAGGTATGCAAATATCTTGGATAGCCCTTCCAGTACATTTCGATTAGTTTGCGTTGTCAACTCACTTTCCTCTTATGGGCACGTGCAAGCACAGGCTTGTTCGGTTTACGAAATGTTGAATAAGTCTTCAAAGATTATCATTGTTTCCAGGAAATATGTTTTTCATACATACTTGTATTGTTTAAAAAAAAATAGTAAAGGCAGTAATGGATAATACTTTGGGTTTGTGCGAGCCAACGGTGTGGATTTGCTTGGCATTGCAGCTTTCAAATGATACACACTCAGCACAAGTAGATTCTTTTCTGATTACATGCGGGCACTGTGTAATAATTACATCTTTAAAAATATATATTGATTCATGGTATTGTCTTGAAGTTGCAAATAATCCAAAAGGCTGTCTGCTTCTTTAGATCAGGTACAAACTGGATATCTTTCCGCAGTAGTTTGCTGAAAATGCAGTGATTTCAGAGAATCATACCTTTGAAGATGTAACCTTATGTTGCTCTGTTCCTCTAATCCACCCCTCTTAGTGATTTATTCTAGGGACTGTGCATCACAGGTTTTGTCCTGGCACTCATTCCTGTAGTGTTGCTGTGCCTGTCCCCATTACCAGAAAAAGATGGCTGGGAGACGGTTTTTAGAAAAAAAAAAAAGTTAAACCAAAAAGAAAAGAACACACACGCAAAGAAACGAAAACTGGTTCCAGTTTAAGAGGGTTTTGCTGCCAGTGTGGATGGGGCATAATTTGATTTAAATGACTTTTGAAAAACAGTTCTCAAAATTGTTCCATGCATTTTCTTCCTGGCTACTGTTGAAAATATGGAGCCGAATATTTTCTGTGATGTTTCAAACCAATATGTTCTGGCAACCTCATAGCTGGGCCCTGTGCATTACAGTCTTGTTTCCAGTTCACTGTGGCCTGGAGTGCAACACACAGCTCATGAGATGCACCAAAGTGGGAGGTCTTGCGAGGAGCAGGCAATACAAAGACCCAAGGTACAAGGAACATTTCGCTGGGGTCCAGCAGGGAGGCTGCCAGTTTTAAGGGCCTCTTTTATGAAAAGGGTTTACTTGTAGGAGATGGAGGAACTGTGTATGCCTCATCAGATTTTGTGAGTGCACAGGAGAAAGTTGACTCCTGGGTGTTATTAAAAGCTGGATGCTGAACTAGATCTTTTGCACCTCCCCAGGGTCAAACTGCTCTCACTAGAGAGATTTGCTGTACAGATGATGGGCTATGGCTAAGTATTCATCACTGCTTTAAGTGTGACAACTTATAGCTTCATAAAAGAATAGCGTGTGGGTTGGGAAGCTGTGGCTGGGGCACGCCGTGTTTGCTGTTATCACTTTTGCTCCAGGGACTCCTGTGTTTTGGGGAATGTGTGTGGGAAGGTCCATGCAATAGCAGTAGGTATTCTGAAAATAGAGGCTGTTTTTTTAGCACCAAATCAAATCCCGGGGGTGGCAGCAGGGGTGGAAAGTGTGGAACAAGTCTGTTGATCTGGCTATAATAATCACCAGCTCTTTGTAATGCTGTTGGGAGTCCCTACCAGGTTGGCTTGTCTGCAAAGGAAGTCGTACAGTGTTCCCTGCAAGTGGGCATGGAGACACTGTCCTTCCCGATGTCTCCTTGACGCTGTTACCCTCAGTATGTCTAAATATCATGGAGCAGCTCTGAAGTGTGAATCCCCTCAAGCCCAGAGAGACATCTCTCAGAGGTATTCCCAAGTAACCCTTAGGAAAGGTTGTACAGACCTACCAGGGGCCTATTACGAGCCGTTACCAGCTCTGCTTTCAAAGTAACTTGGGGCAAGGGGTTCACTTTGAGCTCAGATGTTTCCTCTGCCAGCTGCAGAGTGGCTCCTGTTTGGACTTCTGGAGCAGTGTGATCCACGCCACCGGTGCCATGGCACGTGGGGTACCTGTGCTGGACAGGGAGCAGCTGCTTCTTACAACTTTTTCTTTTCCTGCTTCTCAGCAGTTGTTAGAGGGTACGAAAGGCAGGAGCATACAGATGGAGCTGTTTAATTTATCCTGTTAGGAGAACCAAATGAAATGAACCTGAGGGAACATGGTCCTGATCCTAGGACTGTGTATCCTCCAGGCAGCGGTGCAAGAGCCAGACTTGGGAGAGATGGGTCCGGGGACACCGCAGAGAGGTGGCAGAAAAGGGGTGAAGGCAGGGGTAGACATGAGGAGAGACGGGGACAGAGGCAACAGTCCCTTGCTTGGTGATAATGAAGTGTTGATAAACATGTTTGGAAGCAGAGTGTAGGCGTGGGATCAGGGCCAGGGCAACGTGAGCGGGGAGCTTTCGGAGGCAAATGATAGGTCAGAGGCCAGATAGGGAATGGAGATACACGGTGAGGAGACGGTTCTTGTTTTGGCTTTAGGATTCAGAAAGGTCAGTCTTGAGAATTTTCCCTGTTGATGCTTTTCCACTTGTTATTCTGGTTATTTGTGCAAGGTAGTAGGAGAAGGACTTGAGCTGGACTTGGAGGGGACGCACTGTAACCTGTGATGTTTAGGTGCAACCTGAAGCACAGAGAGAAGACGAGTGAACAATTCAGGAACGGGGTTTATTGGCAGATGCAGGATGAAGTAGTGAGAAAAAGTGGCTGATACATTTTTTTTTCTGCAGTCGATTCTGTTACTTGTGCAGCTGCCTGCCAAGCCTGGTTGCAGGGCTGTCTGCTGTGTCGGCTCGGGCTGGACTAAACCTGGATGCTCAGTGTGATTACTTGAATTAACTCTGCAGTCAAAACTCGCTTTCCAGGTTAGTCTGAGCAGAGAGGATGCAGGGTACTGGTGAGGACAGGAGAGATGGCTTTGGGGATTCAATGGGCTTGATGGGTGTATTGCACATCCGTCTCTATATTTTGTTTTGAAAACGCGTGAGATTTGTTTCTCTTCCACCTCTCACCTACTGCAGCGGGACAGAGTCAGAGAAGAGCTCTGAAAAGTCACTGTTTCCAAGAAGCCTTTGCGTACTCAGATCATTTGAATCCCTTTGAATCCACAAGCAGGGTGGCTTTGTAGCAAGTGCTGTGACAAAACTGTATGTGACATCTGGGAACAACAGACAGAGCCCACTGGGGAGGAGCCAGTAGCCTTTTCCTGATCGAGAGAGAGAGATTTTACTTTGGATGTTTGTATGATTACTGCATCCAATGTGATGCCTGGAATGTAAACTATAATGTGCTGTTTAATATAAAGTAGTTATCCTGTGGGCTGTTAGCAAGTGTTTCCAGTGATTTAGAATTAAAAGATTGTAAAAAAAAAAAATCCAACCCCAAACCACAACAAAACACCCAGTCTGATCTTGTTGTATTTTAAAAGCAATGCCATAACTGCTTCTGCTGAGACTAGTCATGTTTACCGAGTTGTCATCTTTGCCAGAGCTGTTTGGTGTACGTGGGATTATAAAGAGAAGAAAGGGTCCTTGGGACAGGTGTTTTTTCTCTCATTGGAAGTGCCATCCTTTCTTTATCCAAGAAGGAGCTAGAGCGAGCCAGCCTTTGTTTGGTTGCTCTTTTCAGAAAAGCTCTTCCTTGCAATATTTATGGTAGTTTGGCTCTAGCACGTGTGTATGAGCTGTGACAGCATCCTCATGTTAGCCAGGCTCTGTTCCTACTCCCTCGCGAGTGAACATTAGGGAACTGGCTCTTAAGTGAAGCCTGTTTAATATGGCAAAAGCTGGGAGAGTAATAGATGCAGGTGTTCGTAGTATTGGTATGAAATGTGGTGTTTGTATTAGTGTTGTGGTAGCAACGGTCTTTTTAACGGTGAGATGGTAATTTGGTCCAAAGCCCCTGTTTTCAGCTGTCTTCCTTTTGAAATAACCACTTTCAACCTGTTTCTGTTTCTCAAACTTGTTGCTTAACGAAGACTCAGCTGCAGAGAGGACCAACGACTCTGACCTAAGCTTTGTCTCCCTACCCAGTATTGAGCATAATAACTTGTCCGTAGCTAAAGCAGAAATTGTGTTTGACCAAAGTATTTTTTTGGAAGAAAGGCATCTTACCTTGGTTTGCAAACCTCAGGAGGTAGGCTTGGGCTGAAGACCTGGTTTCCCTTCTAGCTGTTGCCATGTTTAGTCCTCCCTGTTCACCTGCTATGAATCTGTCTTCAGCTTCCACTCGCTGGTCAATCTACCGCACCTTTCTGTAGCAGCGTGAGGAGCCTCTTCATGCATCGTTTGCCTGCCCCAGAGAAGACAGCTACCATTAATGGCTTGGCACTTCCGAAATCCTGTGGATAATTTAAACATTTTGGGTTTGATTACTCATTATGAGGCATTTTGCTGAGTTTTGACTGACTTACAGAGAAGAGGTGTTGTGCTATATCATCTCCATTCTTCCCCAGTATCCTTATGAAAATACTCTTTTTAATACCAGCATTTTGAGTGAGATGAAGAATTTCATTTTCATTGAATCTGTGTCCAAAACAGCTGTAGTGAAGATGATCCTGAAAGATGCTTTCAGTGAAGGAGGTATCTTTGCACAAGCTTCTGTTGAAAACAGTGACCCTACGTGGAGAGTTTTTAGCCGTGCAAGATGCATCTGGCCAACTTTATCTAGTCCAGCAGTTATCCATGTCTCATCTTCAGATCTATGAGGGTTCATGGATCGCTTGTAAGGATCAGAGATGAATAAGGCAAAAAAGCAAACTTATTAGTGTGAGGCTTAAACACTTTGGGACCTTGGTGCTTTTTTTGGAAAAAACCTGGGGTTTAATAGCTCAAAGATGATTGAAAATCACTGGTCTGGTTCAGTAGTTTGAGATTATAGACTAATGTATGAGTTGTTAGCTGTTGCCACTGAGGAGGCAGCAACAAGAAAGCCATACTTGATCTGAGAGTAAACAGGCCTGGGCTTTGTCCATGTGTGGATGTGAGGCTTAGGTGGAAAGCCTCTGAAAAGCTTGGAACTAACAGGGCACATATAAGATTGCTTCTGGCAGAGAAAGCAGTTTCTTCTGCAACTCGGGAGGTAGCCCTCGTGCTTTCAGATGCACAGATTCCCGATTCAGTTTTCTGTTGGAACAAATTCCTTCCAAGTGAGGACAATTGTTCGTTTGATGGCTACTTCAAGACTGGGCTGGATGCAGCGAGGTAATCACTCTGCTGTCCAGCTTGTACATATCCATGCCAGGATATTCTTGCCTACTAGCTGGTTTTTATTATATTTATGGTTGAAATAGGATTTTCATTCAAAGATCTTGTGTTCAGTCAGCTATGACTTTACAAACCAATCACTGTGGGGCAGAAACTTGCTGCTTGTTCAGTGATAGATGTTTGTTTAAAGTTGGAAGAAAAACTTATTCAGCCACTATCTTAAGGATCAGATGTTCAAGTAAGCAATTGACTGTCATCAAAATGCTTATTAAGACACTTTTTATTATTATTAAATGTCAACCATAAGGTTGACATTTGAATTCCCAGGTTAGGAAGTTAAGGTCCTTTAAGGGGCTTTAACCATGCATCCTGGGATGTTTGCATTGTAGTAGGGTCATACATTTCATGCATACGCAGCAAGGGGGAATCCCCTCCTTCTGGGTCCATGCAGAGTCAGCTGCATTGGCAGAGAATGGTGCTCTGTACTGCGCGTGTGACTATGTGATAGATTTAGCCAATTCTGTATTTGATTTATTCTGCATCTCTGATAAGTACTGATGTGTTCTAGCTGTGTGCATTATGTCATGTATGAGCTTCAGTGGCATAATAAAATATAGGAGAGTACAATATCATCAGTTTCTGTTTTCCGAGATGCTGCACGTAAGAAATGCTTATTCTGTCACGGTCAAATTTGCTGCTGCTCATATACAGAAGGATCATGCTCTTTGGAATCTGTGTGATGAGCTCATGTTGGCCAACGACTCTGATCATCTTAAATGGAGTAATTGTATCCATTGAGCTCCTGATTTTGTAAAGTCTTATGCGGCTTTCCAGTCTTGTGATGTACAGCTTCCTTAAATTTTTGGTGTGATTTAAGAAATCTTGGGTGAAATTCCCTGCTCTGTTATGTATGAGGTCAGCCTAAATGGTCTGTCTTGGCCTTAAAAAGAAAGCAAATCCTATCGCCCGTGCTTGCCAGCATCTGGACATTTTGCTGCTCTACGCTGCGTGGAGGTTGTGATTTTGTGGATGCTGGAAAACTTTACTTAAAAACCCATTTGCAAATCCATAAGGAAATGTATGACTGGGGGCTTAGGTAGTCGCAGCTGGAGTATCATGCTAGCTAGTGAGAGCAGTGTGTATCCTCTAGCTTGGGGGAAGCACTGTAATTTTAGCATAGAGCATTTAAAAAGAAATCTGTATCTGCTGCCTTCTTTAATGCAGCATAAACTTTTCAGGCATAAGCTTTTCAGTGCTGCATCTTTAGAGAAGCACTTGCTGTCATTCAGATATATTTGGTGATGTTCACTGTATTACCTATAGAAAGCTTTGTAATTTAGCGCCCGAAACACTTCTCGCAGTCTCCAGAGAACGACTTGGAGAGAAAGAAATTCAGGCAAAGCCTGAAGGGGTTGAAGAAAATGAACTCCTACCGCAGTTGCACACTTGCACACATCTGGTGCAATTGAAATTTAAGAGCTGAATACATCCACATCTGACCATGGTAGGGTCCAAACATTACTGTTGACACTGGTTTTCTTTTTGGATAGTCACGCTGGCAGAGTCACTAGCGTGTGGAGCCTTGTCAGCTCTCTAATCTAATAGACTGTTCTTGCCCAGACCATTGTGTGTCACTATTTTATGTACCAAATGTAGCCAGGTTTAATAATCAACCGTTTTTCCAGCTTCTGCCAAACTTTTCCCCTTCTTGTCACAATTTAATGTTTGAGTCAAATCCTGCTATGGTAACAAATTATATACATATTAAAAATCAAAATAAAGATGGAAAGCAGAGTCATGAAAGGTAACAAGAGTTCAAAGTAATGTCATCTGAGATTTTTTTAAAGACTTGAATTCAACCTTGTTTTAAAATTGATTTTATTTCTGTTATGTATTGTGAAAAGATTACAAAGAAATGGATACTGCTTGAAAGCACGACTATGGCTCTGTATATGTAAAATTGTGAAAGTCTTCTCTGTATAGGTCTGGTTTGGTCTATTTGCTTTTTAGTTGCTAAATAATAATTTGTGGAGCTTTTTGAGTTGTATTTCTCTTACTTGGAATCATTGTCTTCAGCTGGGACTTGTTGAGGCTATTTATGCTTATTTCTGGTGACTATATCTATCATAAAAAGTCTGTTACAAGAAAGGTTTTTTTTTTAATTGCATTTTTTAAAAGGACCCTTCACTTGCCTTGTTGGTGGCATGAGTTGCTACTGTCAGGTTCTGGGTTAGCAATGCTGAGAACTGGAAAGGAGCTCAGTCACTGGCAGGGTGTTGGAATGGGGTCACTCAGTTCCTTTGTGATTTTAATGTTTAGTAGGTTATTTCTTATTCCATGCTGATTTGAATCTCGCACTAAAGTACCACAGCTTGAGTGAAACTTAAACACTCCTGAAACTAAAACCTGGATCTGGGTTCCAGGGCCAGGTAGGTGCTTGCAACTCACTGTTGGTTGCATGAAGGATGTTAGTAAAGGCGTATGTATCCAAGGTAGCAACAGCTGTGATCATTATATCCTGAGATGGAGCAGTTTCTGCCTCTGTCACATGCAATGACGAATGCCATCCAGGTCTGGTGTCTACTTTACTGGGATGTGGGTTCTTCATGATTTTGTTTGACGTGATTACACATATGGTTTCTCCTCCGTCTGCGCCTTTGCTGCACTAAAGTGGGGACAAATCTGTAGCAATGGTCAGTTACTTATCTGAATTATTAGTTGGTTAATCGTTAAGTAATTTGTACTTTAATTGAGTTAATTCCTTTTGGTAATTTTATTAGGAGATTGTAAGTAACAGCAATAATTGAGTGCCTTTAACAAGAAGACCGGAGCCTAAAATAAATGTGAAGCTTGGTGCGTTACCAAGCTGCCACAGTCCAGTTCCTCCGCAGGTCGCAGGGCACCGCGTTCTCTGGTCTGTACTTTTTCAGTCTGTTCCTAATTGTGTGTTGGGGAGCTCTCCCAGAGATGTGCTTTGACATGATCCCAGCACTCACTGGAAGTGCTTGAGTTTGGGACTTCCCAGGATGATTAGTGTATCTTGGTGAACAATGGTCTAAGCAACTCATTGAATTGTAGCATATCCTCATCCCTCTCTGTGCTTACTCCCAACTTCTGGATGGCCGATTAGAGGCTTGGCAGGAACTGCGTGGTTATGCTCTAGATACGCTTTGGATACATTATTGTCACAGTTGAGTTATTGCAAAAGCCATGCTGTTCCCGTCTTAATCCTAGTGAGGTACCTCTTTGGATTGTGCAATATCTGTGGCTAATTACACGGCAATTGCAGTGTGCCACCAGCCACCCACAATTCATTGTCAGCTCCTTGGGGATGCAGACAAAAAAGGAAAGATAATGTTTTCTTTCTTCAGTCCAGTGATTTAGCTTGCCTCTTTTTTTTTAATCCCCTGCTCCTTCAGGTAATAAAGCCAGATGGTAGTGACAAAGAAACAGAAGCCACACATGAATCAGATGTCCCTGAGGATATGTTTGGGACTTGCATTCCTCAAGAGACAGCAAAAGGCGATGCTAAAAGTCCGGATGTCGTTATAGAAGCTCAGTTTGATGATAATGATGCAGAGCATGGACAAGACCACTTGCAAGATACGTTGACTGATGACATTAAGAAACTTTCCCTGGATACTGGTGAAAAGGGTGAGTAGATCAGATTGCTGATTTAAGCCTTTATTTGAGCAAAGTGTTGAAGTATTACTTTGTCGCCTTGCTTTGCTGCAAGATATAAAATACAGGCGTAAAAGCTTAATGCCTTATCATTTCTATCCCTTTCTGCTAAACTGCCTTCATAGTTTTGAATGGATATTAAGGACTGGGTTTTATGTAGTTTTGATTGATGCAAAGTAAATCTGTGAAACAGAAGTCATACCTTTAGATTTGCAATTCTCGAGGCTGTCTGGGGACTGCTGGTTGCTGTTTAATTCAAGATGCTGGTGTAGCGGTATGCTTCATCACAGCTTGGCTGGCCAATCTGTGTGTCTCAGTTTGGGGATAAGAATGTATTTCCTTGGGGGCAGTTAAGTTTGTTGCTGTTTTCAAACAGTTGAGTTATGAACAACTTAAAGATTTGGTCCATTTAAAAAGAAAATTGCACTAAAACCTAAAGCCAATTATGCAATCTGTTTTGAAGGCAAACCTATTTTATTCTGAATCTGAATTCCATCCAAACCATCAAGTGTTGCTTAGGGCAAAATAAAATAGGCTCCCCTGTCTCAAACTATGCTTATGCTGCTCTTTGCACGTCCTTTCTAGTACTAAATCCCTTGCTGAAGAGCTATGTGTTGAAAGGATTCTGACAGTTGGCGCATTTAACATGTGCCTTCAGCTGCTGGTGAAAAATTTGCCAGGACAGATATTCTGGTGCATTCCTGGTGCCTGTCCCAGTTGTCCAGAAAAGATGGCAGTAACTTAGGACATAAGTAGTTCTTGGTCTCTGACAAACCTTGGTGGTGGTTGTAAAGCTGTTCTGTTTAATACCTCGTGTTTTTCTGAGACATTACTTTTGAAGATGCACAGACCTCTGCCTGTGCTGTTGGTAGACTTCCATTTTTCACACCCATCTGTTAATAAAACTGGAAATAACGTTTGAGTGGAAGTGTTGTAGTTTTTATGACAAAACATTGATTTCAGTTCATGAGTGGAGCTGCCACCTCACCAGTTCGTGATGCTATTTCCTTCTGGGTACCTCCACTGTCTTTGAATTACTGCCAAGGTATGTGAACCAACTTCCGTCTTGTCCCATTACTTTCCAGCACAGGGCTTGAGTTGGGAGTTATTCATCTTGCTTGTGGCTATTTTACACAACTTGTTACTAACCCCATCTTTTTTGCAGTCTTGGACACTGTGTTAACAGCTGCACACCATTGAGCTGCCACTTTAACTCAACGGTTCTAAATCTCCTAAAATGCTCCTGAGTCACATGTTGTATCTGTTGCTTCTGACAGCAATGCCAAATTAAAATTCAGAGAAATACGTTCTAGTTTGACACCAGCATCTAAAATAAATGCAGACTTGAGCCAATATTTTGCTTTACCTGTGTGACTGTGCTTTAGTGTAAAGGCCTGATGAGAGTTATTTTTCTTGGTGCATCATAGTTCCTCGAGGTGCTCTGGAGTGACCTGTGTTGGAGGTTATCAAGCCATCTCTTAACATCTGTGCAATCTGAGTGGTTTTTGCCATTTAATTCTGTCTTTGGAGAATATTTGTAGGGCAAATGTTAGATCAGCTTATTGTCTGCACAGTTGAAATCCAACCTACTTTTCCATTGCAGTTGCCTAAGCCAACTGTTTTCTTTTGTTTTCAAGGCCTTTCCGTGTTCATCCTTAACAAGCCTTGTGGCTGGTGTGGATGTGCCAGTTAGATTTCTGCTGAGTTTGTATTTTGCTATCGCCTCTTTTAATAGTTGCTTCAGCTTCTTTGGCCATATAACCCATATGGATTTTTCTCTAGTTTCTTCTTGCTCTGCTTTTTAATGCCCTCCTTTTTTTATACATATAAAGTTTACGATGCTGCTTTTTCTGAAGGTGTTTTTGAGCAGTTGATGATTGCTTTGGCTTGTTTCCTGTCTTTCATGCTATTTCTCATATCATCACTTATCCAGATTTTAAGTCTTGCCTGGAAAACAGCTACAGTTATGCTAGCATCAGTGATAACTGTCATGAAAAAAGAAAAGATCCTGCCAAATTCAGCCTTCACAGGTGTGGCTCAAAATAGTTTTTTAAAAGGACCAAACATACATCTTTTCAAGGCAGAACTTAGCCTTAGAGAATAATATCTGCTGGACTTCCTAAGGTCATTCACTGGAATGTGGTACGGGCATTGGGAGGCAGAGTGGTTTGCAGGGCTGGACTGTAGTGAGTGGAAGTGCCCTTCCCTGGGTGACATTGGCCTCCCCTGGGATGGCTGGCTGATGCTGCCTGTTGAACTTTCCTTTCAAGCTAACTGCGTATGAGCCTTTTCTTTTATGTTACATCCCTTCTGCTGGATACAACCATTGCAGCAAAACAGAGAGGTGGATGTGGGATGAAATCCCACAGGGGGATTTCTTGCTGACCCACCAAGACCAGTGCTTTACTTACTTTCCCTGAGAGCATTGCTTTGTGGGGTTTATTACACAGACTCATTTGCATGGTCTTATGCACAGAAGGGAGCAGGAGCAATAGTTTGTGGCCAGTGCAACTCTTAAATGAATACTTGTAGTGGGCTTTCTTCTTTTTTTCCTTAACATAGGCAAGTCTGAAGGTTTCAGGCTGGACAAAGATGCCCTTAAGGGCATCATATTTAATAAAATAAAATCAAGAAACAGTCTGTCATGTTCTCATGTGCACTTTATGCGTGTGTGTATATGCATACATACATGTGCGTATGTGTATATATACGAAAAGTTCCACACGTTTATGACCTAAACAAAATCCAAACTAAACAAAAACCCCCACCAGATTTCTGGCGGTGGAAAATATCCATAGGTACTTTAATAGAATGAAAAGTAAATTTTACTCATTCTGGGGCAAAAAAACAGAGGCGTGTTGAGATGGTGCTCAAATCTTTGTGCATATATATACACAGGCTCTCAGTTGCAGGATGGCCTTGTCCTTTCTGACGGAGGAGTAGAATTACGCAATATCTGTTGCTGGCTCATTTGTTCTGCTGCTGATGGTCAGAATGAACCATGAAGAATAAAAGTAGACATGTCATTCGAATAAGAGCACTCTGTCATGCTGGGAGTGCAGGCTGTTTTGATATCTTTTCTACCCTGGCCTGTGTCCCATCCTTCATTGTGCCTCTGTGTTCCTCTTCAGAGCAGTCACCCCCTCCATCTCTAGTTACACTCTGGGGCATAGAATTTGGGTTGGCCCTTGCTGTCAGAAGCTCTGATGCATGAAACATTGTGCACACTGATTATGGCCCAGCTTTGAGTGGACTGAATTTCCCTGAAGTCATTGTATATTGGGCTTCCTATGCCTCTGTGGGGCTTAAAGCAGACTCGTAGAAATTGTTATGCATGGGGCTGCAGGCTGAGACTCAGATCTGTCTTCACTAAGTGCTGCAGTTATGAGAGCTGTGCTTCCTGCCCTTCTCTTCCTATGACCCCAGAAGGGATGGGATAAGCAAGAGGGAGGTCCACAGAAGTGAAGAGACCATCACATTCAGCCTAATTCTCAGCCTATGTACTTTCTGAAAGTTTTTGTGCTCATAAAAGTGCGTCAGTCTTGCTTTGCTCAAGGATATTTAAGTAAAAGTTCATAACTGGTGTCACTCTGTCAGAAGCTGTCCTGGTCAAACGAGTTTGCTCCGCTTTTCTGAACTCTTCTTGCAAAGAAGTTGGGTTAAAGATTATCTTCAGAAAAGTCGCTGATCCAGGAAGTGATGAGCCATTTTCCTCTCCAGCATGCTGTTCTACACAAAGAGCAATATTGTCCTGTTCCAAAGTGAGATTGTCTTAATGTTAAGTTTTGATCATTGGAGGTAGGGTTTTCTTAGCAAAGTTGGAAATCACTTTGTCTTGCATTTTCAGCTGTATTTCCAAGATGTACATATCTCTACAGGCCGAACAAACTTTCTCTCTGATTTTTTTCTTTACAAAGACAGTAAGAATGAGCACCCTGAAGAAGGTTTCTCAGCTCCCTTACTAGTGTCCTTCAAACCATATCTGAAGTTTCCATGCCCTACTGAAATGCAGGCAGAGAACAAGGCAGTAGCATCCTGGCACTAGTCTGCACAATATTGTGTACACAGAAAAGATTAATTCTCTGTGGTGCTTGGTATTGACATGCAAGTCCTCTGTGTTTTACCCTGAGACCTCAACTTATTCTCTGTCACTGTTATCCAGAGGAGTCATGCGCCAGTCGACATGACCTTTGCCAGGTCTGTTATTCTTTTCCTTAACCCTGATTCACATTGACTACTGCAACAGAGGTAATATAACATTTATCTTATCACTTTGTACTGAGAAAGAATACATTATTTCTGTGACTTATCACTGCAGTAGAAGGATTTTCTTTATACTCCATTTTAATATGTAATAAAAAATAGAAAGTTCTCTGTATCCCCCCAACCCAGAAAAAGTGCAAAATGTTCTATACAGAGTACTTTACGATGCTGTATCCCTACACAGACTTGTGTGTCACGTGAGTTTCACACAAATGTGAGCTGTCTCTTGTTAAATATTGGAATCAGATTACTCTGATAAAGAAACATCAGCAATTGAACAGTAGCAGCTACTTGTACGCTTGAGAATGGCAGCTGTGCTCATAAAAGTGCCTCAGCCTTTCTTAGCTAAGGATATTCAAATAAAAGTTTGTAAAACTGTGTCACTATGCCAAAAGCTATCCTGGTCAAACTAGTTTGCTCAGCTTTTTTCAGCTCTTCTCACGAGAGATCTTAATTTACCAGACACACAGAATATCCTGCTTCTCACGGGGTGGCTCACAGAAGTCATCAAGTTGGTGGACTGGGTGCGCTGGCAGCAATCAGATAGTTGTGTTTGTTCAGGATTTCCACTTACACTTACACTTCGGCAAATCGCAGTTTGAATATGTGAATGTCTGAGGCTTGCTCACTGCCTTGATGTAATGAAGTTTGAATAGAAATAGCTCATTTACAGGCAGAGTAAACTGAGAGCTGACTCAGCCAATTGTGTGATGGAAAATTGAACAGCTGATGCTTAATAGGTAGAGTCAACAGAATTTGGGTCAGAGCTGCTGCAGAACTTGGTCCTGTCTCCCTGTCTATTCAGCATCGGCCAGATGGATGCTGGTCAATCTCTTTTCAAGTCAAACATGAGTGTCAGTCTTTAGTAGCCCTGGTAAGGTCAAAAATTATAACCTAAAATTGCTTGGTGTACACAGTGCTACTGTCTGGAGGCTGTCGCTGAGTATTTCAGGATTGCCTGGCTCAACAGGAGTAGTGGTATTTGGTAATGTCACTGTATGGTTGTGTGACAAGGCATTAGGCCATGCTTTTCTCAGGATGATGCTCTAGAGTCAGTGTTTAGAAAGGGGTTAGGATCCTTCTAGCAAAGGAGACAAATGTATTTATAATCTAGAGTTTAATCTCTGTTTTGCACTTCTGCACCTGCTCATGCACTTCATGTCCCCTCTTGTGCTTTTGCTTCCTCTCTCTCTTCTTCTAAGCTTAACGAAGTCCCTACCTGCCTTTTCTGTCTCCCTCTGGCACCTAGAGGCCTTCTGCAGTTAACAGTGTCTCGTATTGGCATAGACAGAGTTTAGAGAGATGCTACTGTTCCTTTCCTTGGCCAAGGCTGGTAGGGAAAGGATGATGGTGACGAGAATGTGGACTGCATGCTGTCCCTCTGCTCTGCTCAGGTTCCTCCTCCTTTCAGTTTAGCCGTCACGAATTCTCTGACAAATTCAGAGGCCACCAACATCACTGGCTGCTGGAAGGAATAAATGTTCTTCTTGCTCTTCAAAGGCTCCTGTTCACTCTGAGTGCTTTAAGGGAGTCTTCACGCATCTTTCCTAGCCTGCAGCTTTCTGGAGATGGATCATCTCCACTGCATAGCTCTTAACATTTCTAGGCCACAGCAGAGTGAAAGCTCACCAGGAAATCTTCTCAGTTACACGGCTTTTAATAGAAATCCTTGAGGTGGAACTGTCAAAAATCAGATCGGTTTCACTCTGTTGAAGTCTGGAAAACCAGCAGAGAAGCTGGAGCCATTCCAGCTGCTCGAGACAGCTCTGTATTAATTTATCCTAAGTTCATGTTTGCAGGTCGCTGGTTGTTGCTCTTTTGGTTGTTGCTATAACTTTTCTTAAATGAGAGCATAGATTTCTTGAAAAATAAACAGTATAGCGACTTAAGAAAAGTGTTCTACTGGTATTGAACAAATTGGGCTTTACCATTGCATTTATTAAATACTACGGGCTGAGTAAGCTCCAGTTATTCTTTTGTTGCACAGCTGAAGCCTGCAATGGAAGTTAATGTTGGGAAAGCTTCTTATGCTGTTCTTCCCTAGTAAGTTATCTTGAACCCCACATGACTTAGTAAGTAAGGAAAAAAAAAAAATTACTTATGCAATTGGGTAACAGGAATTAGATTAAGTTCAGGATATTGCCATATGTTCCTGAATTCACCTTTGTGTTTCTCCTTTGAGCTACAAATTTAGGGTCAAGTAAGTGAGAGGGCATGACACAGAGAATGAATGGTGAGTGTGAAGATAAACATATTAGAGTATGGTCATTGTTAGCAGCAAGGTTTCCAGGATGAATCAGATAAGGATTCATTCAGCTAACATATTTTCCATGCAATAGTAAAATTGGACATACACACTTTAGGAACAAATGCACATGCAGGAAGGAAGAACATTAAGTAGGTAGGCAAAATACTCAATGGAAATGTTTTAGTAACATTTTAATTTTACTTGCTGTTAAGGTAATAGAACCTTTTTTATGTAGACTGCAACACTACCTGATTTTTTGGAGGTTTAATCCTGTTGCAGTAAACCTTCTGACCCTCAGATTGACTGGCAGCTTCTCAAGGACATGAGAGGGCCAGGAGGCCTGGGTACCTGTGCGTTATGTGGCTACTAAGACAGCTCTATGATTTGATCTGTTGGGCTAGATTGCAGCTTCCCAAAATGATGTTGAATCTTTGCTGTGGATCAGGCTTGGAGGATTCTAAGGAAAAGTGACACTCCTATTTCATCATTCTGCCATCTCCTCCATCCTTCCTCATGGAGGTGGCTAAATATAAGTAAAT
This sequence comes from Steatornis caripensis, assembly GCA_013398225.1. NCBI lineage: Eukaryota > Metazoa > Chordata > Aves > Caprimulgiformes > Steatornithidae > Steatornis > Steatornis caripensis. The sequence continues at coordinate 170,478 of VZSC01014163.1, forward strand.
GATCATATGCTTGGCGTGCATAAGGAAGCCAGCTATACTCACCTCTTCACTTTGCCTTTGCTCTGTGTTCTTGCAGATGCTTGTCTCTCTGCTGTATGCATCCATTATTATGCCTTTCTTCTCCCTCTCTGAGGGTTTCCTCCTGCCTGCGCATCTTCAAAAATCTTCTTGCTAATCATGTGAGTCTCCTGGTCCTCATCTTCAGTGTGCTGTTGGGCATGCAGGGGTGTGAGTTCAGGTGTTTGGACGTGAACAGCTGTGGCAGGGTGAGTCTGCTTAAATCAGTATTCAAGATAAACATCTCTAAGGAAGTTAGTCCTGTTCATTAGACACATGGCTCTGTGATGAAACAACTCAAGAGTGCTGCTGCATGGTTTGGACTGGCTTTGCTTCTTGCCTGCAGAGCCCTCTTCCATTACACACAGGAGCTGTTAGGCTGATTTGGGACAGACTGCATGTGTTAAATTCCAAAGCTGTTGGCTTAACGGTCTCGTCACAGTGAACTACCTGTCTTCCCTCCATCACAGATGGAAAGCTCTCTGTGTGGAGATATAAATTCTCACAAAGTACTGCTTCTTGCATGGTATTTTCCCAAGTAAGCCTCCTTATAGCCTGCTTAAAATAAATTCCAGTTTTGGATAGTTCCTGGTACCAAGTGAATCGGCACTTTCCTTCCTCTCTACCTTTTGGGTAGGGAGGAGAGGCTCTTCAGTCTGCTAGGTGAGACTTCAGAGAGAGCTTACTTGGAGCTCTGTACTGCGGACTCCATGGGGGAGAAATCTGCCAAGATCAGGAGAAGCTCAGAGCTCCTACCTCTGTAGGTACCGAAATAACTTTGTAGGAAGTGAAATCATCCATCCAGGGACAGGTGTTTCTAAGAAACCAGATCCCTTTGTTTTGATCCTCAAAAATTACATTTTGGTTTACTTGGTGAAGGGAGGACCGAGTATGTTGTGAGCCACTGGTTCCTACCATCAGTTTTATGTTCTGGAGTAAGAAGGTGTTCTGTGCCAATGAACATCAGTGGCAGAATGTGAGGAGCCCCTGTACTGTCTTCCAACCAGCAACATGTTTCCTTCTCATTGTCCCTAAAAATGAGGATTGTAGCAGAATGGTGTTACCCAGGGCAAATCTGTGCATGCATTTGAATGGAGCGCTTTCTCCTTGAAGGGAGTTTTCATTTCCATGTGTCTCTTGTATTGATATAGACAGATCTTCCAAAAACACATCCTCTCTGAGTGTGACACACAATCCTTGAGATATTTATAATAAATTGGTTTGCTTTACACCACTTTCCTTATGTATTTGGTACTAAAACATAATATGCTGAAAACTGCTTATTGAAGCAGAGATCAGAGAACCGAAGTGTTGTTACTTCATTAGTAAGTTGGAGACTTTGCTATTGAAAGGTTTACAGATGTGCTGGTGTCTGAGCACTAAGCTGAAGAGCAGTATTTTCTTGTTTAAAAGCTTCATATCAGTAGTGCCTTCTGATGGGATTCTTAGATATGCCCATGTAGAGTAAGCCAACTAACTTCTCAGGTAGATTTTTTTTTCCTAGCTGAAGTAGCAAACATTGAACTATTTTTTTAAAAACTTGTTACTTTCCATCTAGGGAGCGAGATTTTTTTTTTCCAGTGAGTTGTTTTTGAGATCTGAAACTGCGATGTATTTTCATTTGCAAGTGGATATTGCATCTTTAATTGTATTCTTTTTGGACAGAATTGCAAATTTCCACAGTGACCAAGGCAAACCTAGTGAAAATAATTCTGGATCTGTCACAAGTAATCTAGAATTCTAGTCTGATGACTTTTGGTTCACTTTGGCCACCTTTTAATGTCATGGTAATTAAATTGTAAAAGGAAATTTGGGGGTCTTTAAAAAAAAAGTTTGACCTAGGAATGCCTGTTGGGCAAATCTAAGTGTGTATTGAAGCTGCCTAAACTGATCTCTTACAGAAGGAAGCAAATTCCAACTGTCCTGGATCTGCTTTGTTGGTAATATAACTAATTTGAGTTGCTTTTTGTATCTAGTGCCTAATTTTTTTTAAGTAAGACTATTACAGTTTTCGTTTGTCAGATAATTGCTGAAAGGAAAACACTGAGATTATAATGCAGTTTCACTGGATCCTAGTTGCTGAAGTGTGTTTTCACTGTAAGATAAGCTTATGAAGTATTGCCCAAGCTAACATAGTAAATCTTTCTCAGAAAACATGTCTTTGCCCAGGGTGGAAATATTGAATGGTCATTGGATAACCACTGCAGTAAAGGGGTCAGAATAATTAATTTTTAGTTTGGCATAATGCAAGGAGTTTCTTCCCATCTGCCCTGCTCAAAATCCTGCTCCTCTCACAAGTTAACTCTCCTTCATGATTGCCTCCGTGGCTCTGCCTGTTGTGGGAGATGTTTGTGTCTCCCAGCTCAGATCTTCTAGCCCACCAGTCTCTGGTGGGGCCCCAATACCTCTCCTCTCCTCTCCACCCACCCACCAAGTTTCAGTTTCACTGGAGGGAAGGGGGATGTGCAACAAAAGGCAGGGACTGTGCAAAGCGCGTTTAGGGTACTCGGGTATGAGGCTCTCACGGCAGCTTATCGCTGTCTTGATACTTCAGTTGAGACTGAGGTTTCTGTGCAGAAATTTCACAACCGAGCCAGGTGGACATTGGATCTGGGTAGTTAACCTTCCTGAGCAGAGAGGTTTGTCACAGGGAGCCCTCATTGCTGATGCTCTGCTGTTGTAGATCTCCAAGCTTTAGATGCAGCCCTTGTACTGACAGAATTTTGGCTGCAAAAGGAGCAGCTACAAGCTATAGAGAAGTCCACATCTCTTGGCCCCAAGAGTGCAGTTCCTGATGTGTCTTCCTCCCTGTCCCTTGTTTCAGGAGTGTTACCCATCAGTAAATGTATGTGATGACCTTTTAGATACTGAAGTTGATTAATAAAGATGGGTAGGAGTAAGTAGATGACTGGGATTTACTTTCTTCTTTCTTTCTGTTGATGTTGATGGTGTTCCAGCCTCTGTCTGCTGGAGTCTCTAATAATCCCAGGATTTTTTGGGAGGGATACTGAAATCGGAGAGACCCCTGAGTAAGAGGGTACTCTGCAGCCAGCAAAAAGCCCCTGGTTGATGTTAACTGTGAAGAAAAAGGGCAGGTTCTACCATGTGCCACAGTGAGAATTGAAATGCTTTCTAATACTTCTTCTGGGTTCACATGGGGCTCTGCTTCAGCAGGGTGGGGGGAAATGCCCCAGCCCTGCCTGTTCTTCATCCCAGGCAAAGGTGACCAGGGGGCCACCCATTTGCTTGCTCCCTGTGACAGCTCCATCCTGGTGCTTCTGTGCTTTTGCATGCGTGTATGTAATGCCTCCCAAGGACACTGCTGGCTCATTTTTTGATGGGGAAAACTGCTTCAGTGAAAAAATGCAAGCAACTTTTTTGAGAAATGGGAGCTAGAAGGAGAAATGGAAATAAGGCAGTGCTAGCGAGGGCACGTTCCTCATGTGGCTGCTGGTGTTCTTCTCATTCTTGCCTGCTGGGTCTTGAGTTGCTGCCGTTGTTCCGCTACGCTTTTTTTCCCAAACACGTTTAGATCTGGTTTCTCCTCCAACCAGTATGTGCCATTCAGTGGGAGAGGGTTCATTCCACTAAAGCCCTGGGCTTGTGGCAGGTGTGCCTGAGCACATGGCCTTTGGAAGGCTACCAACCTCCCCTTGTCCTCCACGCCTGCCAATGTGTCTTTGTCTCAGATTGTCCCGTTCTTTGTCCTACCTGTCTTTATGGTTGGCACACCATAAACTCATGACTATTAAGCAATGGCTTGCAAATTTTTAAGAAAACAAAATGGCTCCTTGCTTTTATTCTTTACTGATTGCCTGGTGTGACCTTTAGCTGGCAAAGATCTTAGAGGAGGCAAGCAAATGAGGAGTGTGACTTGGGTGTCCCCACTTTTAAAACTTTTTATAACTATCTGAGCAATTTTTTAACTCAGCTTGTTTGTCACCATGAAACTCTGGGTGGTTTTATCCCTTAGTAACCCCAGTTGTGGCACATCTGAGTTCATTTCAGTAGGAGAAGTAAAAGAGAAAGGGGTTTGCTGCTGCTGTTACTGCTGCTTTTTTTAGGAAGGTACATTTTTATTTAAACCCCTGAATATCTGTCTGTTCTCCTCTCAACCTTGCTAGCAAGTCCGTAAAGATGAAATAAAATTAAAGTCACTTAGATTCTTCTGGAAAAGATATCTCTGGGGAGAAGCGAAGTCTGAAGAGCTTTGTATCAGAAGGCAAAGCTGGGGATAATTAGTGGCATATGAGAACTAGAGTTTGTCATTAGAGCGATAGCCGTCATTGTCAAACGACTGCTGGGGTAACGTTGCCCGAAGGCAACCCAGGTCATCCACGGCGGCACGACCATCTGTGAACGTGCCCTCGTGATGGTGGTGCACAGCCGTTCCCCTCGGGGCAAGCTGCTGTCCCCCGCTGCCATCCCGGCTCCCCCCGAGTGCCAGTCCCCAACATCCCCATGCTGCTCCATGCTGCCAGCAGCTGCAGCCTCCCCTCCCACAGCCCGGCCCCCTTCATCCATCATGTCACCAGCAGCCTCCATCAAGGGTCCCTGTGGGACAGATGGGTGTCATCTGGGGGCCAGGCTCTGTGTGTCACCACTGTTGTCCTTGAGGCTTTCTGGCGTGTGTGAGCACCCTTGGCCTGCTGGAGCACAGTCTTCAGCAAAACGTTGCTTTATCTCATGTCTTCTAAGGGAAACAGTGACAGCTATGTCCCTTGAAACTTGCAATCCGTGTCACAGTCTCTCTTTAAGATAGCAACATTTCTTTTGAACATCCAGGGCCTGATTTTAGCACATGTGCTTGAGATGGATGCAATTGCTATACAAGTGGAAAAAGGCAGCTGTCTTCCATGAGCCCTCTGGAGAAGAGCGCATGGGTGTTTCTGTCTGAAAAACAATCAGAACAGGAACCACGAGCTCTCAGCAAGGGTGCAGCTCAAGAAGGGACTGGTCCTAGCCATCTCTATGGAAAAGATCGCTTTGGATGTTTGTAAACACTAAATGCATTCGGTGAGCCAGCCGCTTACAGCAGATACTTGCAAACTCAGATACTTGAACATTTGAAAATTGGAAATTAGTTGACAGTTGATTTAAATATTCTCAGTATCTGGTGAAGAGATTTCAGGAGAAGGGAGTTGTTTGTCATATATGGCGATTACTTTCATAAGACTTTTTCATAATCCTGATCCGCAGCTGAAGGGGGTCAACTTAGTAGATTTGGTTTCAGTTTCAAAGATAAATATACATTTTATAACCTTGCATAACATTTTAAAAGGGATTTAAATATTAAATGAATGTATGTACTTAACGGACTATTTATATAATGTTAATGACTCCAACTAAGAAATGGCAGGAAATTCGTGTAGTTCCTAGTATTTAATGAACAGAATGTGTTTTCCACCATTTTGTTTATTGTGACTGGTATAGTTGTACTTGTAAAGTTTGGATTTATTTTGATTTTTGTTGGTTTTCAGCAGATCTGCGTGGTAAGTGAACATTTATCTGCTCTCTGTGGTAGTCTGGAGAAATGGTAATTGCCTTCTGCTTGGCTATTCTAACACTTGAGAGATCTTTCTCCTTTCAAATAAGTCTACTGCATGCACCTTGTATTGTAGTTGACAGCAAAGGCCCAACACAAATTCGTGATGGAAGTGTGCCACACTAATTGTTGCGTTTGTCTTGTTTCATGCAGCAAAGGCTGTTGGGATCAGTGATGTGCACAGAACAAAGCAAGATGGTGGACCCAAGGTGAATGATCCCAGGCTCCTCCCAGATAAGTTTCTTCAAAGGACAGCCAAGGTAACTCCATGGAGAGTGACAAGCAATCATGTGTGTGCTCCCAAAGGCTGAAGGAGACCAGCCCTGGCCTCCCTGTAGTCTCCATCTGTTGATCTTTGAATCTCATTCCTCGTTTCAAAGAGAGTAATTGTCCGATCTGATAAAAATCAAGTGTCTTGTTATTTTTACCAATTATCCTAGTTTAAATTCCTTTTGTTTGTTACGCAAAATTACTTAGCAAGATTCAGAAAAAAGATTGGATACTAATGTGAGTGTCAGGATATCCAAAGTTGTCAGGATTAATTCTTGCAGACTTTGGAAAGGCTGCTAGTGCTGCTAGTTCAAGATTTGAGTTAATCTCTGCATGTTAAGAGATCAGAAAAGGGTTACTGGGTCAGGCTGGGTCAGGTCTCTTCCACGTCTTGTGCTTTCCCTTTCAGCCTCTGATTCTGGTCCCTGTTGTGGGCTGGGCTGCGCTCTGGTCTCATCCAGCGTGGCAGTTCCAGTGCTCAGAATCGCACAGAGGTGCAGCTCCTGAAACCTTCTGGAAGGACTCTTCTGTATAAGCTTAGGAAATCGGCTATAATATTTCTGTTATCCAGTGATTTATTATGGTCTACAAAAATATAGCCTGGATGAACACCTCTCTGGAACAATTATTTAGTGATATTGTAATTTATTATTCTTTTCAAAACCATCTTGTATAAAGGTAAAATAACTCCTAACTTCAGAAAGCACAGAGAGAAGAGGGGGACTGCCAAATTCCCCACAGCACATCCTTTCCTGTGGTTAGCATTGGATCCGCCAGCGGCACCGTTTTTGGACTGGCCTGTTCTGTGCTGAATGTCGAAATCACAGGCCGAGGATACGAATGAAAGATTTTACAGGAGTTGCTTGTATGTTGTGGCTAATTCCCTGCATTTGGAAGCATCTGCTTCTTGTCTGGTTTTGTTCTGTAATCAAGAAAATTGCTGTAGAGAGCTAGCACTTGGAAAGCACTTAGCTCTTCTATAGCCATGAGCAAGATGGCAAGAAAAATACATTGTAAATAGGTACTCAGTTAAAAAATGCACACACGCATGTACACACACAGGGAAAACATGATATAGGCCTTGTGATTTTTCCAGATGTTCTCCTAAGCCTCTGTGTATCCCTACTCTGTTAAAGACAGTAAGTTTCTCTGAAGGTATTAACTGTAGAAACCTTTGCCTCTTCCAGGTGGTCTATATTTTGGAAAAGAAGCATTCCCGGGCAGCTACAGGCTTCATCAAGCTTCTGGCAGACAAGAACAGTGAACTCTTCAAGAGGTGTGCCATGTTCTCACCTGTGGACCACAGAGTGCCCAGGGCCTATGTGTCCTTGGCTGATTGCCCTGCAGACTTTATGACCAGGCCTGAGGACTATTCGAACATGCTCTTCATCTGTCGCATAGTGGACTGGAAGGAAGACAGTAACTTTGCAACAGGGTATGTGGCTGCTGTTGGAAGTAGAGATGATTGAGATTTCTAGTCAGAGTTCTTGGTTTCACTTAATTTGATGTATGCAATAGAGACAGGAATGTGTTAGCAAGATACTTGTCTTGTATCCCCCTGCTATTTGGTGGATAAACTGTGATGAGGCTAAGGATAGCTCATCGCTAGTTAATCTCATGGCTACATAATATTAGTTTCTTTTGGTGTTTTCTTAGGTGTGCTGGCACATCACAGCTTTAATGAGCATATGGTCTTTGCTCAGAAGAGCTTGCAGTCTAGAGGGACACACAGGTACTTAGCCTGACCAGCACAAGCACCATGGGGTGCTGGCAGCCTTTCAGTCTTTCCTCCCTTTGTGTAAGAGTAGCACACAGTGTGCAGGCATTTCACTTCTGCCAGAGGAAGATCAGTAGCTGTGAGGCTCGTCATTTTTTTTTAAGCCTTTACTGATAAGAAGTAGAAAGAAGTCACAGATTTTTGTGGTTTTAAATTTGCATTGCTTCAAGGAAGGATATTAGAAATCAAGAGAAGATTCATTCATTCCTGTAGCAGATGAGAAGCACTCTGTGCTTTTCAGGAGTCACTGTAAAGCCATTGCTGTCCAGAGTTCAAATTGCAGGCACTGCTGTGAAGGAGGAGATTTTAAGCCAGGTCTGCTCAAATGGGCTATGCTGGGCTCGAACCAGATTGCAATTCATTTTGCCTCTCCTTGAGGAAGACCCTGTAGTTTTCAGCATTTTTGCTCTTTCTTGGGAATAGCTGCAGTGTGCCAAGCACCACCTGGAGTGGCCATGCTACTTCCTATTGAGTGCGTCTCAGTAAGAAATGGTGGACATCGATAAATCTATTCAGTTACCTTGGGAAAAACTGAGTTGTCTTGGTTTAGTTGATCATCTGGAGTAGGTAACTGACCTATGGCAATGCTGTGGTCAAATTTTACAGGTGATTGGGATCTGGATGTAATCTGGAGCATGTGCAGTAGTGGGAGTTGGGCATAAAGTTGATGGGGTAGCACAGCTGATGTACAGTGTCAGCACCGTGGTTTTTGGAGTCCTCAGCTCAAACTCCTGGTAAAGCTTAAAACTTACATAAAACTTTTTTTTTTTTAGTAAGTATGTTGGCAGAGATCTATCGCCCCTAGAACTAAAAGTAAACTAAACTGAAGTCCCTGTTTCCCTGAGTTTAAGTTCATTATCAGTTGTGGCTGCTTTGTGTGCCTAGTAATAGCAAGTTTCACGTGTACTCCTCGAGAGCCACACGAGCTGTTTAAGTCACTCAGTATTTCCTAGCTAAACTGCAGTGCATGAACTGAAGTGGCCTCCCTTTGAGCCCCACTTAACTAGGGGCTGGCTGTACTGTGAACTTCACTATGACTAAGCTTCTTATTGGCAGAGATTTTCTTTGTCTTCTTTGACTCCAGCAGAGAAAAGACTGGAGGGTGATTGTACTTGGCTTCTTGTCATGAGCACCCCACTCCTTTCAGCAGAAACAGGGGAAATTAGGAGGATGGGCTAATGTCTTTTTTCATTGGCTAATGTGTGTGTCTTTAATCTGTGCTTCTGACAACATTGTATATTCTCATCTGACTGTTTTGGTAGTTTCCAAGACGTAAAGGGTGTTGTCAGGAAAGAAAATGTCCGTGATTGTCTTCATACATAGCCATTTCCTCTGGGACTCCTTGCGCTTCAGTAAGTGCCGTGTTGAGATGGGAGCATACAACCTTGGTGACCCATTTTGTTTTTAACTATAAATACATGCTTGTTTAAACACTGAAAGACAAGGAAACCTCTTGAAGGTCCCAAAAGATTCTGTTTGCTTTTGGCATGGTTTATAAGCTGTGTTGCTAGTTGTGGCCCACCTGAAGGAGAGAGGAGCAGGTGATCTGCAGCTCGTTGCATGCGTGCTTTTTTGAACTTTCTTGTGCACCCCTTAGTTCTGCCCACAGACTTCATGATACAGCTTTGGCATCACCACTGTGGTTTTGAAGGTGTCTGGACTAAAGAGCCTGTAGGTCATCATGCTGCATCGTCTAAGTCTGCTGGAAGTAGACAAAGGAATCTCCCTCCATAGTTGGCAGTAATTTCCCTTGCAGACCTTGGGTGTTTCCAGGTACTCTTCATCCTGCAGCTGAACTCCCTCAGGCTGGTCACGCAGCTTCCTCAGCTTTCCTTTTTTCTTAGGAAGTTCAGTGCTGAGTTTCCAAGCACAGTTCACAGCATATTCTGCTTTTCACAGTGACTGCATGTGGCTGGAGCAGTGGGATGCCCTGGCTAAGAGTTTGGCAGTGGCACTGGCCATCCAGGGTAGTCACCTGCACAGGGGCAACCTGATGGTCCCTGAGGTCCCCTTGGGGAGGGGGCTGCGTTTCTGTATCGTGATTGCCACCTGGTGGTCACCAGTGAGACACTGTCCCCTCTGAAAGCCACCCTGTCACCCCGACTACGCAGGAAGGAACTAATGTCTCCGTGTCTGGCTGGTGATGCCCTAAGCATGTGCTACAGTGATCCCTCCTGCGTGTGAACTGATTTTACCGTGGCAGTGAAATGCCATTTAACTGTACATGCTTCAGGTAGCAGGTAAAGTAAAGCAGCTCCAAAATATTCTCCTTTTCCAGATAAATAAGTACTGCCATGTACAGTTATTTTCTGGGGACCTTTTTTCAGTGTTGGAGTCCAAGGCTGTTTGGAGAGGTAGTCCAGACGTCTCCGCACTTTTGGAGATGGTTAAGGCGGAATCTTTGTTTTTTCCCCTCACATAAGATGATGGATGAGACTGTTTAAAAAAAAAACCTAAAAAACTAGTAGTAGTAAAATGTCGAATCACTGATTCCCTCTGTGTCACACGGGGCTTGTGGCTTTTCTAGCTCAAGGCCTTAGATATTGGTCTGTCAAGGTGACAAGATTTGTCAGGGCATTTGCAATAAAATGAAACATTGCAGGATGTTCTTGACGTGCTTTCCAAAGCCAGCCAAGTGGCTTGCGTTCGTTTAATCTCTGGCATTTTGTTCTGTTTTTTTAATTCATGAATGTATTTGGTGTGAGAGGAAATGACTAGATACCTTGGGTAGCTTGCTGTAAGGCTTGAGGGAAGGTCTGATGCCCCGGCAGTGCAGCTCTGTTGGAAAAACACGTTCGTGCAGATGAGACTGTCTCAGTAAAGCTGCGTTCTCTTGGCACAGCTAATCACCGTACTGCTCTGAATCGTGGGATGGCCCCACCTTCATGGGGAGCACCACGCTGCTCCTGCGCTCCGATGGTGAGTGGCCTGGCAGCTGGAGGGAGGCAGCTCCGTGGTCGGAGTGGGGCTGGACTGCACTCTTGGGTGCTGGAGGTACCCTTGATCCAGCTTTCTGTCTCCGTGATGATCAGCCTTGCAGACGTCTTGCCATCTCCACTGGGACCTTTGGGGTTTATTAAACCTGTGCAGCTCTGCCTGTGGGCTCTGGGCCCTGCACGGTGGGAGCAGCTGGGTGGCCTTCCTTGCTGTCGCCTCTTCTGCTCCTGTACAAGCTTCCTCTAGGACTGATGGCTTATGGATATGTGGGATGTTCTCCTGCTGCTGAAAGAAACTCTCTGTGTGGGATAACTGTGGACAAGTCTGCTCCAGGAGAGACTGAGTAAGGTTGTTAAGTCCCCATGGATGTTATTCGTTCCCATTTGGGAGCCTGCCCAGCTTTCCAAAGGAAACAAGCCTTATGTAATTATGCTTTGTCTTTTTGGAGAGTTCTTATCATGTAACCTTTGAACACGTTGGCCAGTTTCAGCTGAGTCTGGGGAGCGGAGAGGGCTCGAATGTTTGTAGAAATGGGTGGCCAAATAGATGTGATCAGTGTCACCATGAAGGGGGAGATGGCAGCATGAGTGTGGCTCTGCCACAGGCACACACGCATGGTAGGTCAAGCTTGGAGTCTGTGGCTTGGAGCAGTTCAAAGATCTTGCAGCTATGGCTGTTCGGAGGTATACCCTGTGCTGCCCAGCGCCCTGACCATGGCACGTTCCCATCAGTGCCTGTTGCCACTGTCTGACACCAGTCCGAGGGTAGTCAGGGAACCCTCCAGCATGCTCTAATGCTCCCCCATCAACGTCACAGAAATGAAATGTTTACGTCTGTAACCGTTATAATTTTTTTGCCTTTTAACATTTGGAAAAAAAGAGGTACACGCAAGCCTGGGATGTCACAGACACTGTGACTCCCTGTGAGTGAACGTCTGACTGCCACTGGGCCCTGTGCCTGTCGTTGTTTATAAGCCTCTTGAACTATTCTTGCTACCCTTGGTGGCCGCGAAGCCCCATGAGTGATTTTACAGCCTGGCTGTTACTCCGGGGCCATCGATGATCCTATACGTGTTACCTTTGATCACATGCTGTCCTGTCAGATTTTGCTCTGATGCAAGTCATCATGTCTGCATGACTGTAACATGGCCCCAATTAAAGTCAGTTGTACACTTTTTATTTCAAGGTACTTGGGAAATGTTCCCTGGAACACTGTAAATCAAATGTTAATTACTATTAAAAAAATATTAGTCCTGTATCAAACCTCTGGGTAAACCCCTTAAGGTTCGTAATCTAATTTCGGTAAACGGATCAAGAGAACATGGGTTTCAAGACTGAGCTGGAAAGCACTTTGGCATTCAGAGGTGCTTTCCATGACTTATCCTGCAGACGTCCAGCCGCCCTCCTGGTGCGCTTCCCAGCTCTGCCCTTCCAAGAGAAGGAGCACCTGAGACTGAAGCCCTTGCCGTTTCTTTTTGGTTGGGCAACGTGTCCTCTCTTTTCCTCTTTTTTTTTCAATCCATCCTTGGTAGTGCTGGTGGGCTTGCGGACCCACGGGCTCATCCTCCTCAGTGTCCTCGCTCTGTACTAGATGTTGGAAATGAAGCGGTGATTTCTCTGGTTTATTGTTACTGCTGAGAGAGAGGGAGATAAAACTGATGCCTCATTTATTTACATTAAAATAAGGATCAGACTGGGACCAAGCTGCAGGAACAGAGAACTCAGCCTCGATGCCAAACGCGCATGTATTTCTGCCATACAGTTTGTACATAAAATTGAAACAATGAAGGGAAATATCTTTTATCCCTGTTTTCATTTTTATTTTAAAGCTAGGCAATGTGAACTCTACAACGCCAAGAAGCGCGCAATCCTTTCCGGCATATTGCACAATGTGACAGGTTTATTATACAGCCCTTCCCGTTGTGAGGAGAGATAGCTGTGCTCCCATAAAGAAGATGGGCTTGCTTGCGCCACACGGATGGGGTTTGTTCTGTGGGTTTATGGCACATTTGAAGCCCTGAGAGCGTCTTACTCGTCCAAATGACAAGTGCACCCTTTTGGCCCCAATTTTGGAAAGTAATTAGTGCCTGTTCTCACTCATTGGAATTAAAGCAGAAGGATCAATATAATTATTGTGTATTTTATGCAGTGGAAAAACACTTATTAGAGTGGCTGGTTTTGCACTGTGTTATTACCCCTTTCTTTTGTGTCACATTTTGATGGATTTGCCTTAATTTCAGTTGTAATTTTCGTGGATCAGGAGCATTATCTCTATTGGCTGTAATGTCCCATTCACCCTAATGGCAGTATATTAAAAAAAAAAAAAAGTAATTTTCCTTGGTGTACAGTAAAGCAATCTAGGGGTGAGCAAGGGGACAAGGGGAGCCACCATGGGACATAGGTTCTCTTGTAGTACTTGTAACCAGGTTGAGGGAACAAATGTCCCACTGCTTTGGAGTCCCGGTTTGCATGCAGTGTCCAGAACAGAATGCTTGTTTGACACCAAAGCACTCAGACGAATGGATGCTGGGGTTTGCACTGGAGCAGATGGAAGCTTTCTCTAAGCATAATAGAGCAGCAGCCTCATCCACACATGTGCAGAATACTTCATCAAAGACTATTACTATGTGGGGGACAGTTTCCCCATCTATGACTTGCTTCTGGATTGTTGGCACCTCTCCAGTTGGCTCCTGGTTCAGAGACTTCTGCTTAGCTAGGAGAGGAGGGACAAACTACTGGGAGCATTTAGGTCCTGGAAAGAGTCTGGAAAATGATTGGAAAGATGATCTGTGGGCATGTCTGTGTGTGTGCAAGTCCTGTAAGGAAGGCGGTAAGGGTTCTTCACACTTCCGTCTTCACAGGGCATCAGTTTGCCCAGGCAGAGATGTGTATCCCTTGGGATGGAGCAGTGTGCTGAGCTCCCTGGGAGCCGTCTTCTGCAGAGCTGTCTGGGTTCTGACAGGAACCTGTTCCCTGTTTCAGGTAGTAGGGCTGAGTCACCTTTTTCAGTGGTGAGGAGACGAAGGAGGATCTCAAGAGAACCAGCCATATGTAAAGCTAGAGCTGCCTGTGTGGTGGGCTGTGCTTTTCTTATCCCTGTTGGCTGTATTTTTTGTCTAAAATTTGACACTTTCTTATCTCTGCAAAAACCTAAGAATATAAAACATCTCCTTACAATGAGATACACAAACCAGCCCAGGGTACTGTCTGACTAGTGTTTTATATCTCCAGCAGACATAAGTCACAGTATGGTCTGAATTCCTGCTAGGTCCTCTGCAAAAACTCAGGGAGAAGTGAATGGGTGAAAGAGGGCTCAGCAGCCTCTCTACAGGGACAGTAACAACATGACAGTAGTAACTACTCACTTTTAAAAAGCATCCCTTTCTTTCTGCAGGCAGTTGGCCAAAAGTCTTGGGCAGGCTGGGGAGATTGAGCCGGAAACGGAAGGGATCCTGATGGAGTACGGTGTGGATTTCTCTGACTTCTCCCCTGAAGTCCTGGAGTGTCTTCCCCAGAGCCTGCCCTGGGCTATCTCACCGGGAGAGCTGGCCAGAAGAAGAGATTTAAGGTAATGACAAAAAGCACGATCTGACACTCCTTCTTGGGTTGGTGCAGGGTTGTTTTGTTTTGTGTTGCTTTCATCACACTTTGAAAAGGCACTGACTTTATTACATGCACCGCATTAAATGCTACCTGTGCTAGCATGGAAAGAAACTGCTTTCGAAAGCACTTACAAACACAGAAGATCAGTTATTTGGAGAAGTATTTTGGGAGGCAAAGAGTCTTTTTCTCAAAAGAACTGTTGAAAACTGAAAATTTGGTGTTTGGCACCTAATCTGAAAGCTTGATGTTTTTGTCTGGAATGTCTTACGTATTTTAGTGGTAGTTTTATAGCAGAGATTTTCTGAATGCCTGGCAGATCAAATGATCTTGGACATTGTTACTTTGAAACTTAAGTAACAGGTAGAGACTGTCCTGCGTTTTCCTGTCTAGTCTCAGCATTTTTCTCTGTTTTGAAGAACGAGTGTCATGTGGAGTTTATGACGACTCTTGATCAGGTTAGCAGCTGGCAAATGCAGTCCCCTTGCTGCAGCCTGGCAACTTTGTGCTGTCCACCTACCTCACATCACTCATCCCTGTACCTTAGTGATGCTTCCACCAGCTTTTGGGAACTCCAAGTCTGTTGGGTGGTAGACAGTCTGGCATTGCTGGTCTACCAAAACGAATGGAATTGCTATGCTTCAAAGTGTCATATTCCAGAAACGTCTTTACTAGAAAAGATTTAAAGACAAAAGAAAAGTAATTTGTTTAGAACCTCACTTTGCAATAAAGGAAGGTGCAAGAAATCGAAACAATAAATGCATTACTAAGATGATGCAGTGTGTTCCACTCCCATCCTTGTTTATGCTAGAGCATCCTGTCTCAGCTGGCAGATTCATTGCTTTCTTGCATATTGCTGAAGTGAAACAGCCCCTTGAGCCTGATTCCTCAAAGCAGTGCACTGGTATAAGGACCTGCATGTATGTAGCAAGCTCCTCTTCCTCTTAGTTTATCTGTGTTATTGGCATGGATATTAGCAATTTGAGTGTATAAGCTGATAAACTGCAGCCGTTTGTGTCTCTGCCTGTACTCCAGATGTTGCTTTGGACCTAATCCTGCACTGTAGCCTGTAACCTCCTTACTGCTTCAGCTTTGGTGGATTTCCATTGCCATACGATGGGATAATTCAGGGCAGAATCACACTCCTGATTGACTAGTGGTAACACTCAGATACCAGATCCAGACTGTAGGCTTCAAGTAACTTTTTAAAGAAAAAAAAAGATATTGAAAGCTGCAGTTCAGAAGTCACTGGAAAGTGCTTATTTTTATATTCTTGACTACATTTCAGTAGCATTCTGGGTTTCTTCTGACCGAATCCTTTCAAGCAAATAAAGAGCTTGACTTGGTCTCCGGTCAGACAATCAGTTTTGGAAACAAATTCCAAGCGCATTTCTTGCTTTTATTGCTGAATTATTACACTGGGACTTATCAAGGTGATAACAGTTTTGCGGTTAAGCCATTTAAATCCCTCTCTGCCCCTTCCTGACCACAGTGCACACTACAAAGTAGATTTCCTTTTGATCCTCTCAAATATAAACATTTAACAGTCAAGGTTTTAAAGACAATTATTTGAGCTTAATTTACTAATCCTTTTAATGTCAACTGCCACACCGCTGACTAACTAGTCTGTGGTCTAAACACATACGGAGATCATAGAATCATAGAATGGTAGGGGTTGGANGACTTCTAGTTATGGAAAGTAAAATACAGATGAAGCTTCTTTTTTGTTTCCTCGCAGTGACAGGTTTGTCTGCCCAGGAAAAGATGAGTTTTATTAGTAAATGTAGCATGAATTGTAGCTGAATGAGGGTCGCCTGTGGTTGTAGACTTGGCTACCATCTCTTCTGGTCTCACTCATCAGGCCTTGAGAGACTGTTCTTGACAAGACCCAGAGTGACTTGGCTTTAATGTGGTATTAAATATTGACTTTCATATTGTCAGCAATAAGCGCGTTGTGGTGTGCAGCGTAGTACAAGTAGCCGATACACACTGGCCCAGGCTGGCATCCAAAGGAAGACACCTGAACCTGGCCATCTGGTCTGGGTGCACAAGGGAGTTGTGCCTTGTTTTCCAGGGGAGCTCACACCGTGTTCAGTGGCACCTGCCTCTGTGAGTGCCCATCTTTGCTGTACTTTGGGCACGTTGATCTGTCAGGCTCCCCAGGTACTGTACAGTACTCTGAGAATACAATATAAATAAATTACAGCGAAATAAAGGTTCATCTTTCCTCCCGAAACAACCATGTGAACACTTCTAAATAGCTCATCCTAATTCAGTTTACACATTGCTCACCTCACTAGAGTAAACATAAATTAGGTTTGCTTAAAAATACTTTCATCTATGGTAAATCCTCTCCAGTTCTGTAACACCGAGCTGTAAATTTTCTAGGGTCATGCGTTAAGCCTTTGAGATTTGAAACTGAGACTTGAGCAAAGTCTTGGGTTTTCTGGTGTTTCCTTTTCCTGAGATAACTTCTCCGTGTTTCCTTTCACCGAGATAACTTCTCCGTGTTTCCTTTCACCATGGCAAATGACCCTTTTCTCCTCGCAAGGTAACCTGTGTTCCGCTAACCAGTGTCCTGAGTGCGATCGGGTCTGTTTGTGAGTCAGCATACAGAGTACGGAGATAAAGGCTCTGCACCGGAGGCATTTGTGAGTGTGGTTTTAGATGCAAGTGAGACAGTGTCTTTAACCAAGCTGCTGAGGCTGGGCAAGAGGAGGAAAGGATATTTTGTCCATGCCATCTTGTAAATATATTCCTTGATCTTCCTGCAAGTCTTTCAGTTTTACAGGAAGCCTGTTCTTGCCATGCACAGTCTGTTTGGATAGCAACTGTGATCTCACCTACATAGCCTGTGCAGAATTGCTTCTAAGAGATCTTTTTTTTTCTCATTTCTCCAGTAATGGCTCACAAAGAAAGGTTTACATAATATTTTAATATTACTTAAGGAAGAAAAGATCCAAACCTCATGGATGGCTTTGAAATCTTTTAGCTAATTTAACTCTGCTCTGCCACTAGTGCACAGTTTTGCCATGGACATCTTCTTTTTACCTGCATGACTTTATTTGTAAAGTTAGGGACGTATTTCACGGGCACTCCCAGCTTACTTGTTTGTAAAGAACACCAAAAATTTCTAATGAAAACCACTAGGCAAGTATTAGGTGTTGGCATTGCATACTGCAGTTGTATTTTATAGAGAGCATGAAGTTTCGTAAAATATCAGAGTAGCGTGGTTGAGGAAACTTCCCTTCCAGAGACTTCAAATGCGATAATACAGATAGGAGCAGAGTTCTCATTTTATTATTCAGGTTGACTGGAATTGGTATTTTTTCATTAGAAGTTTGAGAAGTGTTTAGTTTCTGCTTTTGGAGAAACATTGGAGGATTAGTGTCATAAAGACACATTTTGATGGGTGCAAAGTTTCAACCATTTTCCGGTCTTTTCCAGTGTTTCAGCATGTAATTTTCATTTCCTTGTTTGCTTTGCTTTGCGCTTAGTGTTTCAGTGGTGTAGGACAAAATATAGCCCCTGAACAGAAGAGGGGTCAGGGCGAAGGAGGAAATGCAAATTTCAGAGGTCGGTGCAGGAGACAGGGTCTGGAGGAGGAGGCTGTTTGAAGAGGTGTAGCCAGGAATCTAAGAAATCCAAAAGCTATTTCTAAGACTCATTCCAAATGTTTCTAATTTCATTCATATCTTTTTGTTTCCTTTACTGCTTAACTGGGACAAGAAACTAAAGCCAGGAAAGTCCAATCATAGTGGGAAACAAAACCCTAAATATTGGAGAGAGAAAAAAGGCCGTTCTTTGCAAAGCAGTTCTGCCTTTTGCTTGTCTCCATTGTTGGTATTACTGTGGAAAATGTATAACATCACTCTTTTGGAAAGCACTAGAGCCTGTTCACGTAGAGATGGTTTATATAGTTTAACATGGAAGAAATTGAGGATATCTGTTTCTTTACCATTTACCTAATAATAAGTGAGCCTGTTGACCTCTGCTGGACTATTACAAATGTGAAACTTGGCACTCAAAATTGCTTGCTCTAAATTTTCCAGTTGCTTTCTCTTTTTCCATTTGATGTCATCCTGCCAACTAGTGATTTTATTATTATAAACAGGACATTGTATTCACTTTTAAGAAGAAATATGAAGCTGAAGGTAAAATTACAAACTGCAGTTTCTCAGCTGGCAAAATACAAAACAATGAGCTAAAAATACTGAGCAGAGAAAGGGTGCTGTGGCAAGAAACTCTGAAATATCCACAAGATGGATGTGGTCTGAGGAGCAGAAACTGACTGACTTCAACTGAGCAGCTCTGAACTCCGGAGAATCACCAACGGTTGAGGTTGGAAGGCACCTCTGAAGATTGTATTCTCCAACCTCCTTGCTCATAACAGGGTCAACTAGAGCAGGCTGCGCAGGGCTGTGTCCAGTTGGGTTTTGGATGTCTCCAAAGATGGAGATTTTACAACTCCTCTGAGCAACATGTTCTGTTTAATTGTCCTTACAGTAACAAGGTGGAGTTTTTTTACTTTTAAATGGGATCTTCTGTATTTTTTGCCTGCTGCCTCTTGTCCTGTTGCTGGATACCACTGAGAAGAGTCTGTCTTCTTTACTCCCTGCCATCAGGTATATCTTCATATCAATAAGATTCTCCCTGCCTGAGCCTTGTCATCTCAAGGTTGAACAGTCCCAGTATGTTGATCTCTTCCTGGTACTGGGGAGCCCAGAACTGGACACAGCAGTCCAGCTGTGGTCTCACCAGTGCCAAGTAGAGGGGAAGGATCGAAGGATTGCATCTCTTCACCTGGTGGCAGCACTCTTCCTAATGCAGCCCAGGAGGCTGTTGGCCGCCTTTGCTACGAGGGCGTGTTATTGGTTCATATTCAGCTTGTTTTCCACCAGGACCCCAGGTCCTTTTCTGCCAAGCTGCTTTCCAGCTGGTTGATCCCCAGCCTGTACTTGTGCATGAGGTTGTTCCTCCCCAGGTGCAGAATTTTTCTTTTCCCTTTGAGCTTCGTGTGATTCCCATCAGCCCATTTCTCTGCTGAAGTTCCTCTGAATGGCAGCACAACTGTCCGTTCGTCCTGTGAGGAGCATGAGTATTACTGCTGACTGCTAAAAGGCCTGGAGGGCATCAGACTGGGGGACAGCAAGGATCCGCTGCATTGGCAGGAGACAATTAACGCTCGCTTGCTTCCCTTGCAGGGCAGAGTTAATGAGTTAATGAACTTTGCTTTTGCAGGCAAAGAGCTCTTAAGAGTGCAGTGAAGCTTTCAGCTAAAATTTGCATCTTGGTACTTCCAACATGTGACCTCCATTGCAACTGACCTAAAGCCGTCCAAGTTATTGAAGGCTAAATTGTAATTTTGGCTGCCCATTCAGAAAAGCAGCATCCTTCCTTTGGTTGATAAGGGAGGAAGGAGTGGAGGTGCTCTGCTGTGACTCTGTGTCCACTGTGGAGGGAAGCTCTGGTCTTAGCACTTTTTATAACTGGAAAGCACTAGCAGCAAGACAGTACCTGCACTGCAGTTCTGCCCGCTATTTATTTCTGTCTTGAGGAGTGTTACAGCTGGTAAAACGGATTAGCGGTGCTTATAGTAATAAGGTTTGACAGCATGCTCTTTGCTGTAGATGCCCGCGGAGATTATTGGCTGATAAAATTAGAGGTGATGGTAAAAATGGCAACCTTGAACTGTGCAAGGGGTATTGGAGGAAAGCAGTCAGCCTCTGAAACAGATGTCATTTCAAGGCAGGTGGATGACTTTAGTTAGAAATAAGCGCAAGTCAGATAAAACATCATTAAACAGCTTGTTTCCTGGAGATTTTCCACTACAAAAAGCTAGTGTTAAGTAGAGCAAGACTTACTCAGCTATAATAGGATATGTAAAAATGCTCTGGTTTCTGATGGAAACTGAGAAATGACTTGTTTAGCAAATGTATAAGCAACATTGCTACAGACCTGACTGTTATCTTGGCATGGAGCAGACACACAAACAGGGCCAGATTATGATCTCTGCCCTCTCACTGAGCTGTTCTGTGACTAATTTAATGTTCTCCATAGGGAGATACAAGGCATATAAAGGATTACTCAGTGGTGTCTAAGGATATCAGATCTAGTCCCTCTCTAACAGGATTGATTCCAGAAGGTGGTGATGATGGCTGTACCTGCTCTGGGTGCTTCTGCTGTCCAGGCAGTCTGAGGAACGGAACCTTTCTTGGATCGGTGAGGAGAGCTCACATTAGCGCCATCCTCACCCATTAGCTGAGCAAATAAAACTGTGTCTAAATATGGTGCTCCTGTCAGAGTGATGTGATTCAGCTCCTTGCTTCTGGTTGGCTTCTTCGGGTCCCCCTCTCTGTTTTCATAACATTTTCTACTACATTATAGCTACAGCAGTTGTAGTCACACTGTTTTGTACAAAATGATGCATGGTCTTTGCTCTCAGATGCTGTTGTTACCAGAGGCTAGTGTACATAGATACACTGGCAACCTCACTGGTGTTTTTCCTTACAGGAAAGGTGCGTGTGGCCATTGGAAGTGCAGCTTCAAGCGGAATTGGTGGTGTGTGGTTGGACAGGATTATTGCGTTCTGCTCTTGTATGCCATCAGAGCTAAGCTTCCTTAGTTAAGAATCTGTTTAGTTGTAGAAAACAGTAATAACTTTTGTGACTAGGCTGTTATATATACAGTCTTGTTCCTGCCTAGCTGCCTATTTTATGGAGAGAAATGGAGAGAATAACAGAGGGAGATGAGCAGAAAATCTTAAATCCATTTAAGAATGTGTGCATTTCTTACTGAATTCCACTGGATCGCAACATGGGCTTTTGATGAGCAGAAGAAAGTGCCCTATCCTCTCATGTTTGTGTATTTTAAGTGGCCCAGGTCAGGTGTGCCAAATACTACCACATCCCTTGATATCACAGTCCTTTGCTGGTGTCCTCTCGCTACAGGACAGACAGCACAGGGGTACATATGAGATGAAGGATCCAAGTCCTGATGTCAACCCAGGTATCTGTCTCTGATGCTGTAGATGAAGAAACCTAGAATTTCTTTCAGTAGGTGAGGCAGTATATCGCTACTGTGGTATTTCAGGGCTGATCAACGATCACTAGGACAGGCTGATCGTTACAAGGAACAACATTTTCCTTGTGGCTCCATTCTGATGGAGTGGTATGAAGCATGCTTTGGCCTGTCCATCTGCCCTGAAGTTTCTGGGTGATTGGATCCTTGTTCTCAGGTTATTCTCAGATCCTCACTCTCTGAAAAGAAAAAAAATAATAGTAATATAGATGGCATACGTGCAGGTGTATGAGGCAGGGTTGTATTGGAGGTATCACAGCACGGATTAGACGTGGAGAAGTCCAGAAAAGACTAACAAAAATATTCTGAGAGACGAGGGATTGATTTACAAGGAAGGATTAACTGTTCAATGTGTATTTGCCAACACTGGAACTAGAAGTTTATGAAAGATACAGTAGTTGATAGCTAAAGTATGTGGACCAAAATGAAAAAATGAGAATAATTTAAGGTGGTGGGAGGATAGAAAGGGATGTTATGAGGACAAGTAAGGTAAAACAAAGAGGAAACCTTTCCTGTCCAACCTAAAATAGACCGTAGCTCAGACTGCTATAGAAAGTATTGGAAACTCCATCACTGAAGATGCTTAATGATATACTGGAGAAAGTCCTTGCAAATGTATTGTCATGAGTAGTCCGGCTCTGACCTATGGGTGTTGGATGACCTAATGTCTCTTCCATTTCTAGCTCTGTGCATCTATGATTAAAGTAGTTTATATAATGCAAGTGCATTTTCAATTACACTCCACCTTCTTGCGTGGGATAGTGGTGGTGCAGAGACCTCATTATATTTGTGGCACAATTACAGCATGACTTGTAGGAAATACTGCTGGTACTTGGTTTCTCAGAGACTCTGATCTCATTTATGTATGTGTTGGCTTTTCAAGCCATTTAGGTATGTTTCAAGACTGCAGTGCTCTTTTTTTCATCTTCTTCCTTACTTGGAGATCATAAATACATAGAAGGAATCATTGATTATTGTTTGGCAATCCAGTGAGCAGTCCTTGGTGAAAATGTAAATGTTGTAGATGTGTAATACATCAGGATTCATTGTCAGCCGCTCTCTTGGAACAAAGTCCATTTTCTGAACCAGAACAGGACATTAGCTAAAACATAAACACAGAGAAATTAAAAAGAACAGTACTGGCTTGATGTAGAAAGTTGGATTTCAGTGCATTTTATGTTGTGCTGGATTTTTGTGGGGCTTATAACAATTAGTGTTTGGAGGGGCAGGTTTTGCTTCCAATTATTTTATAACTTCGTTTTGTTTTGAAATTTATGCACCATGCAAAAAGAGTTTTGTGATGTGTCAAGTATCTTTGTTGGTGTGTTACAGGGCATTCCGAGTGCGTTCAGAGATTTGTCAGGGTACTTCTATTGCATGCATATTTTTTTAATATACTCCTTTTAAGAACCTCTCTTGGAAGGAGCCAATCTGGGGTTTTAACTAAAACCTGCCAGCATTAAGTGTGACGAATGTGGTAGACACTACACGTAATAGATGTCTTTAGGAGTGGGATGCTGAAGTCTCTAAAATGTTTAAGCACTGATTGTTCTCTGAAATTTCTCTCTGGGAAATTGAGTGATGAACATCAGTGGAATTGGACTCAAGCTTATTGGCACTTTATAAGAAACCTGCGCAGACACCTGCGTTTACTTGTGATTGAAGAACGAGATTGATTTTTGTGGTTGCCATAACGATTGGACTGTTGTGTGAAAAAATGTTAGTAGCGTTCACTGGAGTGAGTTGACAGCTCTAGGATGCCTGTTCCCAAATTAAAACAAGTTTCCAGCTCTGAGAAATTATGTCCGTTTAACTTTTACACGATGGAGCTCGGCAGGGTCTTAGAAATGACCTGAAGAGCTTAAAGATTCTAAAAATGCCTTTGCTGTGCTTAATTTTAAAATGCCAGCTTTGAGCTGGAGTTAATAAGGGTAAACCAGGAGGCTGAGCTTTCACTCCCACCAGGCTATTGTATGTACTGACAAAGTGGAGAGAACAGGACAATCTAGGGAGTCCCTAGAAGAATGTAAATGCATTGCAAGTGTCTAGACATGCAGTCACTCGTACTGTAAATGTCTTAGCACTGACATACTCAAGTTTAAAGAAGGCTCCCACTACCTAAACTTTAATAACAAAATGACGATTGTTACTGTCTCACCTCTAGCTGCAGCAGTCTGGTCTTTGGAAATAGGCTAACGCTTCTGCAGAAGATTTAGCTTGGTGCTTCCGCAGCCGTTGGGTGACTGGAGGGACTGCAGGCTGCGAGCACCAAGCCTGGGTTAGTGTGTGGGTACCTGCTTACCTGCTTGAATTTTCAGTCGTCCAGTGTTCGTGTGCTAGGAATTCACAGGCAGTGAGTTTCAGCCACCTTTTCCATGCTGGTGGGTGCCGTGGGTTCTTTGTTCTCTTTTGCAGTTGTTTTGGATGTGTTGGTTTTCATGAATGACCAGTAAACATTGCAGGAGACTGCCTCAGCCTGAAAGTTGCCCTTGGGAGAGAGTGAGGATGGAGAGGGAAACAGGTAATTAAGTTCAGGCACCTTAATTCTACTTGAGCCCTTTTGCCGGGGTCTCCTGTTGGGAGACCTTTGGTGGTTCCCTGCTCAGCCCCTTCCTTAGGTGCTCTGGTTTACTTGCTGAGGCACCCAGCTCGCTCGCTCTGTCGTGAGACTTGATGGTCTAAATTCTGCCCACGCCTCAGCCCTTAGCAGTCCAACTTCAGTCAAATGCTAAAGTTGGGGCTTCAACCCGAGTGACTTCAGTTGGTGATGGCTGCAGCCAGGACCAGGAAGGGGGGTGATCTGCAGCACGCAGGAATGTGGACACGGTTAGGCTACCCAGCTGACTTGTGCTCATGGTGCCTGGGATGTCCTTCCTCCATCTCTGCTTTCCCTGGCTCCTGAATAGCTGGCTTGTGCTTGCATCTTCTTTAGGACTCTGCCTCCTGTGAATGGTCACTTCAGCTGGTAAGAACATCTTCTTGCATCACCGAGGGTTTTCCGATGCTCTAGTGGGTACATGCAGTTCTCTGTACGGTTATTTCATGGTTGTTGGCATTTCTTAGAGTGGTGAAGATTTGGGCTCTGTGTCTCCACTGGCAAGTGGACTCATCTGCATGCTGCTGTCTGGGGAGGCCGTCCAGTTGTGTCGGGAGGCTCTGCAAGGCTGCAGGGTGCTGCTTTGTCTGCTGTGTACAAACTGGCGCTTTTCTCTATTAGCAGCACCAAGCTGCCGTTACAGAAAATCACGCTGATAACACCCAAACTTTGCCCAATAACTGGCCACGCCAGAAACCTTGCCTCTAATACAGCCTGAGCCCGTGGCTTAAAACTGCAGTGCTTCATCTTGATCCAAGTAGCCTTCCACTTGAGTGAAGATGGAACCCTGACCACTGGGACTTGTAATCTCTTTGTCTTGTAGGTGTTTATATTTTATGGCTAGCTCTGATACGCTGAATTCTGAACAGTTTAGCTGGCAAAAATTGAAATACTGTACCAAACCTTGCAGCACCAACTGTACAGTGTTTTCTCTGCTGATTCTTGCTAACACCTTTGCATAGATGTACGTATTTGCACAAAGAAAAACAAACTGCTGTTGCAGTCCTGTGATCTGTGAACGTTTTAATTACCATGATGGTAATTCTAGCTCACCAACAGACTACTTATCTTACCTCTACCAGTGTGCTAGCCATTTATTTTAGGTCCTGTTAAAGGTAAAAAGACTAACTGCTCTGCAGATACGCTTGTCCACTTCAATTAGGGTTCCTTAAGCTGTGCAAAGAGAAACCGTACTTAATTAGCTTTCCTTAAATTAGGATTGATATACCAGCCTGTATAAGTGCATGCCGTCATTACTGTCTAATAAACTAAGTGCTCTATTCTGCCTTTTTTCCCCACATGGTTGATTTGCAAGATGGCAGACAGAGCCAGAGTGTGAGCTTTAGCTTTAGCAGTGCTCTTGTCATTGCCTCTGGGCTAGGGGTGGCTGGATCAGCGCTCCTGGGCACAGCCTGGGGCTGGCAGGTCTGGGCAGTGTGTGTGTGTGTGTGTGTGTGGCACGTGCATTCCTGACTTTTGCTTGCAGGTGCACCATTGTCAGTGTGAGCCGTTCCCCCGATGGTTCCAAGCTCAGGGGAGCCAAAACTCTTGTAGGCATTGCCCCACTCTGAGGCACGAAACTTCTGGCCATGAGGAGGAGAGAGGAAAGATTTTATTCTTCCATCAACAGAAACTCCACGCCAGAGCAAGTCCACCTCTGCAAACCTGCGTTAAACATGTGTTTTGGAGGCTCCTGTAAAAAGTGGACGTTTCCACAATGAAATGTTTGGTTTCAGTCAATGTGAGGAGGCTAGGGGGGTTCTTAAAGGGATACGTTTATCTCTAGTCCTTTCCAGCATGAAGACCAGAAAATCTCTTAACTCTGTGTGCGTCTCTATCTCCTAAACCAGTTTCCTTTAACTAACCAAGTTGTGTGTATGTTGGAACGAGTGGACTTGGAACATCTTGTTACTTTTACAAAGTATGTTTTGACGATTTTAAATGAATAAAACAGATTTTTATTAGGTGTAATGACAATGAGAGATGGCTCCTTCGGAGCTTTTAAAGAAGGCAGAGAAGGGGATGATCAAGCTCCTTAACCCACAACGTCGCCTTAGTGGCCCTCCAGAAGCTGGAGACAGCTGCCGATTTGTATTTACCTGTGGTCAGTGCAAATGTGGATGTATGCAGCCGGGCTATTTGCTTTTGCTTAAGCCACATCTTTGTTAGCAGGTGCATAAAAAGCACTGTTGCCTTGAGGTTTAGTCATACAACCCACTGCAGGTTGGTTTTGTTATTGGTTATGGTCAGAAGTGTGGTCTGATCTCTCCGAGATTCTCTGTGCCACAGCCTCTGGGGTATTGTACAGCCAGACAGTATGGTCAGGGGAGGAACGGCTCCTTCCTCTTTGCAGAGCGGACATGCCACATAGCTGGGAGCAGTGTTATTTCTTCACCCAGATGGTTTTTGTCAGCTGCCTCCAGGGTCCTCCCTGGGGGTTTGTACAGGAGTGGCTGGTGCAGGTGCCAAGGGAGGGGACAGCCTGCGGAGCAGCGGCCAGGCTGTGCTACCCACACCCAGCCTTTCCTCCACTTGCTTTTTGTTGCCTTGCACTGATTCTCTCCAGAACCAGAGACGGCTCTCTGCAGTGTGCTGGAGATAAAAGGTGATACCGGTAGGGCTGGAGGAAATGCAGCAGGAGATAGCTGATAACAGGCCTTCCTCAGGGTCCTTGCCCTGTGTGCGGGTGCTGCCCTTGGGGTCAGCGCTGCGGTCCCATCACGTGGGGGATTGTTTTCTTTCCCACATGCCAGCCCCGGTTCCTATAGCCATCTGAAACTTTTCCAGTAATAAAAACTGAAAACCAGAAATATAATTCATCACACTTAATAATGCAATTACTGGTGAGCGGAATTCACTTAGAAAACTTCAGCTAGGTGTACTGCTGTGTGCCAGGATTATCTCACTGCTATGAACTTTGAGCTTTGCTTGCAGATCAGTTTCTCTTGTCCCATTGACTACCTGGCCATCGGCTCTGCAACACTTCTGCAGAGTCCTTATGCCAGGGAGTATAATTTCTTGTGTTACTTGCTCAGTGACTTTCTTACCTCACCTTGCAGTCTGTGCCCAGAATAAACTGCCTGTGACAAGCTACAAGTCCAAGTCCCTTGAGTAGTTTTAAAGGAGAAGCGGATCTGAGCCTGGTGGTAAAACATATCCCAGCTGTGCTGCGCGTAGAAATGCTGGTGAGAAATGCTAAATCAGTATTTGTCTGGACCTCTCTTCAGCTTTGCATCTGTGAGTTTAACTATCTCAGACTGCAAGCTGTTGTCTGTGCCTGCAGTTTGCACGCTAAGAGGCTGCTGGGAACCGGCCAGCACATCCCATAGGGCAGTGGGCTGTGCATGAAGCGCTGCCCGGTGCGGCTGGGGGCTGCCTCGATGGCCCCGCAGGCTTGGACTCACTGAACTGGGGCCACCGCTGACCTCTGCAGTAGATTTGACTGGCCAAATCCATCTCAGCAAAGCAGCCCGTTAGTTGCTACCATTGTATAAATGTGTTCAGAATTTGGCACGCGTGTATTTATGCTCACTTCTTTCCAGGGCAGACTGCAAATATGCACTTCGTTGAAACCAATCTGCTATTTTTAAACTGCTTGGAGCTACGATTCACAATGGGTGGCAGATGCTTGTGGTTGCAGGCCCCGAAAGTCTGGGATAAGCTATCTATTACCCTGACACAGGAACCCACATTCTCTTTGAAGAAGCTCTTAAACCTTTTTCTCACTCACTTGTCAGATAAAGCAAGCCATTAGTGTCCTTTGCTTTTTTCAATGAAGTAACTTAAAGGAAGATTTACTACATGTGGCTGAGGGGGGAGTCACAGTGCCAGGATGCTGTTGCATTTATACTCTATGAGTTAGTGGGACCTGGTATATGGATACACGCAGGTTGGCACACATGCGTGCCGCCATACTGCTTGTGGTGTGGATGCCTGTATCTGCATACGCACGGCTCGCTAAAGAAAGTTGCACAGTACTTTGGAGTGGAGGTATCGTGCAATTCCATCCTTAAGTGGAATTTTAAGGAATATATATTTGTGGAAGTAGGGTTGTTTGTAAGCCTTTAAGAATTGGTTGATTCCCAGTGCTGGATAGCTAGGCAGCAATAGATCAAAGTCCCGGTGTAGTTGAAAAGATTTTATATCTTTCAATGTCACGATCTCTCATTTGTTTAGATGCTTGTGAAGGATCAGAAACTAACATGCATCTGGGGATTAAGGCAGCTTTGCTATCCAATCTGAAAACTAGCATATTCTAAAAGATTTTCAAAGTCTCGGAAGGCAGTGAAGTGCTTTACTGATTTTTATGTCTTTGAAAATCTCTATTTAGTGCGCCTGGTGGAATTACATAAATACATGCTGCCAGCTGTCTGACACCAACAGACACCACCCAGAGCATTTAAGTACCGAAGTGATAGGCCTGCAACGATAGAGTCATTGCTCTCACTGTGTGAGCACCCAAGCAAAAAGACTAAGACTTGCTAATTCTATGTGTAGTTTTTCCCCTCCCACCTCTTCTACCCCAGGATTGTATCGGTGGTTATGCTGTAAGAAAAATAATATGTGTTTTCATTATACATCTCTAGAAGGGAGTTGCCGTCATGATACGAGTTTTTCTGCGGCAAGAAGAAAAGCAGGAGTCTGATCTCTTTCTTGGCATCCTCAGCCTATACCATTGTGCTTGGGGATCTTTTAACTAGGGAGGGGCTGAACTTATTCTAAAGGTTAAGATAAAAGCAAAGTTAACCAGCAAACCCATTCCTTTACTGTCTTCACTGCTCCTCAGCTCCAGTCCCACATTCCACACATTGCTTGGGTGTACCCTGCTGTATTTCAGGGCTCTGAGCAAGAAATTTCTGTAGGGCAGCCCAAGATGAAGGGATGCCCTAAAGCAGGAATTGAGAAAGTTTTATTTGTTCAGTGCTTCAGGTTTTGGGTCTCACTGGTGCCGGGCTCTGCTGGCATGATGATTCCTGAGTCAGATGCTCTATTTTGTCTCATTTACATGGCTCTGGACCATATCTGTGGTCCGTGTTGGTATGTTCCTGGTATCCCTGCCACCCACCTTCCAGGGCAGGGCTGCATATTCCAGGTACCACCTAGTACAGCATATGTGGAGGGGCCTTCAGCTTTTCGTAAGCATCAGGTTAATTTGCTAGCCAAAATTAGCTGATTTGGAGCTGTTTCTATAACTTTCATAGTGCTTCCTATTGAACCAGCTTTTCCCTTTGGCACACAATAGGCAACGTAGATGTTAGAAAGTACTGCAGCTCTTGGGTGTCTGTACTGAGACCAAAACTCACCCAATTTTGTCATCATTTAGCTTGGTTTGTAATTGTTTCACTGCCTCTGCTCCGTGCTAGCTGTGCTCGTGGAGTTTCAGATGCTGCGATATCTGCTCTTATGCATTGGGATGGGGGTTATTTGTGTTCCATTTAGCTTTGCAATTAGGAACAATCTATTTTCACTCTAGCTGCAAGGCATCAAGACTTTTTCCTGCTTGTTTCTTTGGAGTGAACTTGATGGGCTAAATTGTTTAGTTTTTGTGGAGGAACATCAGTAATGAGATGAACATTCTTAAAAGCAAGCGATTAAACCAAAAATAAAAATAAAAAACACCCAAGGAGATTCACCTGTCTAAAACCTTTTTTTTTTTTTTTACGATTAAATTTATACTTTCAGATTAGATTGGAAGACGTTTCAAGAAGGACAGTCTTCTGAAAACATGGTGGTGGTTGTCTGGGTGTCTCTGATAGTCTCTGTGTTTTGATACTTTCTTCATGACTGGAAGATAAATTTTTCTTTTCTTCATTTTTCCTTGGATAGGAAAGAATGCATTTTCACCATCGACCCATCAACTGCCAAGGATCTTGATGATGCTTTGTCCTGTAAACAACTCCCTGACGGTATGAGATATATTTTACAAAATACTTCTCAGTGTTTATATTTAGCTGTTGACACATTTGTATATGTAATCGGTCATGAAGTATTCTTTACCAAATATGAGTGCAGTAATAAACTGGTTTTTCTCTTGTTGTTTTAATTGCCTGTTTTCAGAAATCTTAGAGCAGATATCTTCAAGCTGTACTCTGAAGTAGTCTTAGTGTCAGGAAATGCAGAACCATAGTGTTTTGCATAATCAGAGCTGTAATTTGATTTGAGCAGATCTCAGCTGTCTCCTGTCATTACAGGAGTTACAGCTGAATAGCTAATATGCCACTCTTGCATACTGAATTCTAGTGAAAGTTTGACCTTGAATACGCAGTCCTGGATAAAGGAATCCAGTTTTTTGAAGGTCACTGGCTGAATTGCTTCTTGGTATTTATAGGATGCTGGGAATTGTCAGATGAGCAGAGTGTGCCTTGTAAGTTGTGTTATTCTTCTCATTGCCTTTTAAGCTTTCTGTTCTGCCTTATTTGTACTTTTACTATGCCGTAAGCCAACAGCACAGAAAGTAAAGCTCCAGAAGCCAAATCTTGATGATTCTGACTTAAGGAACTTCCCTCTTGTAAACTTACTTTGCCATCCAAGTTCTGCTCATTTAATTTGATAGGATCCAGTAACAGGCTTGGTTAGAAATATTGCATGATTTGATTAGCCTGTCTGCCACTAATAAAGAAGATAAAGTGGGGTTTTTTGGTGTGTATTTAGTTTTTCTTGTTCTTGTTAATCATCACAATATGATGATATCAAAGACATCATTCCCTGGGTTTTGGGTTAATTTCATTCTGTGCAATTGTCATGTCATTTAGACCCAGGTACAGAATAGTATTACAGAGCTATAAAACTGATTAAAAAATCAGAGATGAAAGAAAATTTGAGGCCAATAAAATTATTTCTAATTACACCGTACAATAGCAGTTTTGAGGCAAGATTAAGGAAAAATTGCTGTTCTATTTCAGAGAAAATTTAAACAGTCTGCTTGAAAGATCTTCAGATGAACTCTCTTCTCCCTCTTTCCACTTTGTCATCTGAATTATCTGTAGACTTACGACACTGTTGGGATCCCACAGCCCCTCAGATCTGAGGTGTTGAAGCTCTGACTTCTGAGCCTTGACTGATCACATACGGTGGGTTTTAGATGCTGCAGGAAACCATTCACTGAGCTGGTTTGTGGTGCATACATCTGCATTTTTCTCTTACCTGCCATTTGGAGAAAGTGTTCAAGGGAAATACCTGTTTGAATAAGAATTCTTCTTTTCCAGAAAGTCTGCGAAGCCATTGCAGGGCTGTCGCTCATATTTGGTACTTGATATACCTGCTGCTCTGGGATGTGGCTGCACTCTGAAGTCTGCCTTGTTTCTCCAGCCCCAACTGCAGAAAATGCTGCAGTCTGCCAGGAAGCAGACGTACCATTACAGATGGGATCCTTTACTTGTAAGGTCCACCCAAGAGGGTTCTAGGTGTTACTGGGCTGTTACTTGACTGTGGGAGCTCTGTAGCCTGGTGGCTACAAATCCTCTTGTGTTGCAGAGGTGGGTGGCTGCAGTGCTGCCCCGTGCCCTGATCAAGCCTCTTTGGAACAAGTCCTTCTCATGCAGTCCAACTGAAGTAAAAAACCACAAGTGGAAATTGGGGTTTTTTTGAAGTTGCCTTCTGAGCAGACTTCATTCATGCTGCTGTGCTTTGTCAGTCTTCCCTGCTTTTCTGCTTTTTGTTCTTTGTACGGATGTGAGGCAGAGGGAGCTGCCTGCTTGGGAGGGGGAAGGCAAACACCCAAGTCCTCTTGGCCTGTTTATTTCTGACTTGTCTTTCTCCCAGGGGCTGTGTCAGGCCTGTGCTGGCTTCCTGGACCCTCCAGATGAAGGGTTTCCCTGCCCTCCTTCCCTGATCTTCTGTGAAGGCTAAGGAATATGTGAAAGGATGATGTCAAAGCGAAAAGCTTTCAGGGGTTGTCTTTACCTGTATATATATAACACAGGAGTGGGCACAGTTCTCTCTCCCAGGATACCCTGTTATTTCAAAGGTGATCTCTGATGCACTTGCCAGAGTGGACAGAGGATGCTTCTGCAGTCAAAGATAATACTTCCTTTTCCCCAGAAAACCAGGCCGTTGGGAAAGAAAGGTAAAATGGATCAGAGTACAGGGGCACTCTGCATAGAGAGGGCTTGAAAAGCTCAGTTTTTCAAATAAAACGAAAGTGGAAGGTACAGGAGCTTTTCTTGTCCTTCAGTTGCCCAGAGTAAACTTCACCAGCGGGTTTTAGAAGAGACGTAAAGAAACTGGGAAAGAGGAGACGACAGGGCACAGCTGTCTTCCTGAGAGTAAAAGTAAAGATTTCTTTGGCTTATATCCAAATTTTATAGGGTAGGAAATCCAGTGTGGATTTAGTGCTTTCAAAAATTTCTCAGGATCATTGTGCACACTCCCCTTTCCTCCAGATGAGCCTCAGAGGAGAAAATCCAAGAGGCAGGCGAGTGAATGCACCCGCTGGTGGCTGTCCCAGCCCAAAGGCCTTTGTTCACCCCCACGTATCATTTTCCATGAACCATTAAGCAGGAGCCTGCTCACAGCAGCCCTTTGTGTGCCAGATCTCTGCCTTTTGACTGTAGCTGTGCATCCTCCATCTGGCTTGTTCCACCCTAGACTTATCTCAATGAGGGGATGCTCTGAGCTTGAGCCTTCTTCAAGAGCAATCTTATCCTGGACATCATGTGCTCTGCCTCTCCTTTCAGCCTCCAATCTGCTGTCAGAATGGTGTCCATGCTCCGTCACAGCACTGCCTCAGCCGTAGGCCAAGAAAAGTCATCCCCTGAAGAAATCAGTTTGATGCTGAATATCCCAGGGGCTGAGTTTTAAACGAGTGTAGAAAGAACTGCCATGGTAATACCCTTTCTTTTCTTTTGAAATCTGTGGTGTTTATTCTGAGGAGACCTTGTGGCTCAGAAGGAAGCACAGGCAGGAGACCAGGTCCTGATGGTCTGTGATGCAGTTCTGGACAGATAGGGAGGGAGCTGAGGAGCTGAGCAGGAGTAAGCGGCATATAAAGACTGCAGGAAACCCTCTGCATCCTTTGAGCGGGCACGGTGGCTGGCCAGCAAGCTCAAGGTGAGTCCCCAGGCAGGCAGAGGAAGGAAATCTCAGCGTCGTCTCTGTGCTGTAATGTTTGTTTAAAACATGAGATCTCTCCGAAGCAGAGATGTCCAGTCTGGTAGCTGGAATCATCTCATTTTTTAAGGCTCCTGGTGTCATGCAAGGAGATGCTTGCAGAATGTTTTTAGTGAAGATGAGTAATAAAAGCAACTGAGAACCATACTGATGGACCCCTGTCCATTATCTTCCCAGTGTGCTGCTGTTTGAGGCACAAACTTGATCCAGCATTTAATGAACCTTTTCCTCTGCCAGCTGTGGTTCAGTATTGAAATGCTAAATTCCGAAGGGTAAGTTTTTCAAATACTTCCTGATCTGAAGAACCCAATCAAAACATTATTTTGTGAGCCTCCTATAAGCGACATCTGTTTCACATGCAGTTGGCAATATTAGCTATATCCTGTGCCTCTTTCTAAGGTGTCACTTCAGACATACAGCTGCAGAGCTTGTTGCCCAAGAGACAAGGTGCTAGATCCTCAACCAGGGTATGAGCATTACATAGTCTCTGTTCCTAGCAGGAGAGAGTAACAGAAATGCATGTATTTATATTACCTGACATACGTACTCTTCACTGCATGGGGAATTAGCATTTCGAGCTAGTTCATTACCATCAACCTGTTCCTGGATGGGACTGGACTCTACTCAGCTGGGGAGATTCTTCTCTTCAGCTTCCAGCACTGGGGACTTCAGCCCTCAGACCTGTCCTTTGCAGCTGGCAGGAGACATCCAAATCCATCTTGTATCACAAGTTCTTGTGACATTTTCTTGCATGCAAATTGAATCTCTGTGGACTCGTTACTTTTTGTCCCACTGTGAGCTGATAGCCTTACTCAGTGCTCTTCAGCCTGTGGTCCACTGACTAGTATAGTACTACGTAGATTGCTATTATAGGCCAATGAAACGTGACTGGCAAAAGCAGGGGTATAAATCCATCAGCACATACAAAATTTTTAAGATATCTGTACTTTGACTTAAATTTTTTCAGGAATTTGCAAATTTAGAAAGATCTTAAACCAGTGCCAAGAGTCCTTTGGGTTCACTTCTTTGTGTTCACTTGCTTGCAAAGCTATGGCTGACCCTAACTCTTCAGTGCTAAGGAGAGCCCCTATGGGAACCTCCATCTTGTGCTTACTAGAGCCTCTTGATATGTTTCGGAAGTACCCTGAGGATTTTTGGCTTTAAAAGTTGCTATGCTAGCTGCAATTATTATGACAAAGAGTTGTTTTAGAGGTTAAGAGCTTATCCAGGGCTGGCAAAGCTGCATCTCTCATGAGGGCAAAGTTGTGTTAAGAGTTAATATGGTTTTTATTCCAAATGTAAACGTGGTTACAAGAAATTATTATTTTTTCCATCTGTTTTGCCCATATGTAAAACACTTTAAAAAACCCTGCCACAACACCAAAAAACCCAGCATGAGCAAACCACATATCTGGCATCCGCGTGAGGTCAGGAGATGTCCAAAAATCAACAGAGAATGCAGAACCCAGTTCAGAAAATGTCTCTCTGTTGGTGTATAGCACTCGTAATAACTACAAGAAAAAAGAAACCACTCATTGCCGCACTTCTTCTGTCAGACACCTAAATCAGTACACTTCAGAAGATTTTGAAGAATGAAATTGTCTTTGTCCTCAAGCATTCGTTGCTAATTTATTCAAGACTGAGGCATTTTCTTTGCCTTGAAGGGTCTTAGGCAACAAGCAGGGAGAGAAGGGACTGTTTTTGCACCTCTGCTTAGTTTTAAAACAACTTAGTGTAACCCTTACCAGTTCCAGTCACTGGACGGGGGACTCACCCATGCTACCTCCTCAGTAAAAGATGGAAAGGAATTTTTTGCACAAGTAATCCATGAATCTATCATGAAGAACTACCCAGTAGCAGTGTCACTAGCAAAGGAAACATGGGATAGTTGTGGGAATAGCTGTATTTTTAATGGAGCTCGCAGTAGGATATTGCAGCAGTTGGAAACTTTTCAGGGATATATGTCTTAAACAGGCCAGTCTGGTTTTGAGAGGATTTTATATTGGAGTCTGCTTTTGATTAACAGTCGTGCTCCTCGTTATTGTTTAATGATAGCAGTAGGGAGGTAAGCTTGCTGTTCGCATTTGTGAGTGTATATTTTAAAAGAGATCAGCTCCAATAAAGAGGGAAAATGGGGTTATTTATGTAACAGTTTCAGAAATATGAACGAACTGTACTCCATTTAGATGACTCAGCATAATCTTGGAGTAAAAGATAGATCTGGACTGCACCTAGTTTCTACAGCCTTTGTAGAGCTGTTTCAGGGTAGCTTGAGGTTTTATGCAAGTTCATTTCAGTCAATACGCTTTTGTGATCCTTTCTGCACGTCTTCTAGCGAGTTACTGCAGCCAAGAGCATGCAACAGAGCCGTCTCAGTTTGTGTGGATGTTGCAGAGTGTTCACAGAAAACAACTGTACTTCTTTCAAGCTTGAATGTTTTCACCCAGGGTGCAGACGTTTAAAGATTTATTCTGATCTCATCGTGTAAGAGCACACCAGGTGACGTGCATGTCCCAGTGGCACCAGGCAGGTTTCCCACACTTGCCAAATGTCTTTTGGGAATTATCTGCAAGTGGTGTATGTATTTCTGGTAATGTACACAACTGATGCAGTTGTGTTTGAAGGCTGCTTACTGGTAGGACCAGAAATCAAATTTGACAAATTTTGGGGCAAACAATTCCATCTAGTGAAATGTCAGGCTGTGACGGGAAAGGATGCCGCAGAAATGGTTGGGGTGCATTTCTGAGGCGTTGTCTTACCTGTGTGCAGGTCTCTTGATGCTGATTTCAGAGCAGTACTTTGGGCCATACCGAGAGTTTCTGTACATCTTTTTGTGTTTTTTGATGACTAACATGGTTCTCACTCTTGTTCTTTCATTCCTGTATCCCTACAGTCTTTCACAAAGTAATCCAAGTTTAAGTAATTTAAATCATATTCTAGGAGGAGTTGCTGTACTGCAGGATAGGAATATATTCTACAGACTGTTTGCCCTGGTTTTTATGTCCTCAGTGACATTGATTGTCTGCATTTTGGAGCAAGGTTGTATATAGATACATTCACTGAATCTTCCCAGTATTTACGTGATGACCTAAGCAAATGAGATTTCTGCAGTGTGCTACTCCCTGTTTTTTCCCATCCCTTTAAATCCATTCAACCTGTTGGTGAATTTAAATCAAATATACCTAAGCGAAGTGGGATAAAACACATTGTGTTTCTATAAGTGTCATGAAAATGGTGTATAAGCAAAAAGGAGAGCTTCTCTTAGTGACCCAGATCTGGGAAGAGTGCAGCATGACCTTTTTCCTTAGCAGACACCAGTGAATCCACTGCGGGCTGCAGTTTTCAGAAACAAGTCTGCAGAGAGTGAGGACTTAACATCTCTGTTCAAGGAGCCTATTTCATACATTTTGGTAAAACCAACCGATGTTCCGCCAAATGCTGGTAAAATTATCCCTTGTCTACTGCAGCAGGCCTATGGACACTGAGGCTGCTTTTCTTAGACCTCGTGGACACTTTAGTAGACGTCCTCTAATGCATGAGCTCCAGCGTCTTGTGCCTGAAAAACACCTGTAGAGCCCTCATAGCCCCAAGATGTTCTCTGCTGTCTCAAGTGACTGCCTGGTCTTCCTGTCCTTCCATCCTTGTTCTTTCCTGATGTAGGTTGCAAACACTTGGGTTGTTTTAATTTTGCAAAGTTCTGTGCACTTTTTGCTTTTTAAGACATAAATATTCCCTCTTCTGTTCAGCTTTGTCCCGCTTTGTCCCTCTGGCCACTTAAGGACTGTAGGGTGAAATTTGCTCTAGCAACACGTGGTACAGGACCTTTCAGCTAATCTGTTTGGTTCCTGCAGTGCAGAGTATAGGAAGAGTTTGTAATTGGAGTAATCTTGGGCTGTCTTGCTTAAGATAAACACTGAAAAATGGACTAGTGTTGAATCAAAAGT
Organism: Steatornis caripensis; assembly: GCA_013398225.1. Classification (NCBI taxonomy): domain Eukaryota; kingdom Metazoa; phylum Chordata; class Aves; order Caprimulgiformes; family Steatornithidae; genus Steatornis; species Steatornis caripensis. The sequence goes on from VZSC01014163.1 coordinate 207,391, forward strand.
TACTTTATGAAATTACTATGCTTCCTTCTTTGTAAGATGTTTAAGATGAACAGATACAGGACTCAGCTTAGAGAGAACATGACAGAAACCGCACATTGATATTTGAGTCAAATGTAAAATGACCATCAACTGTAATTTACTTAAACTTATTGCAGGAGTCAAATATGGAAAAAATAAAGAAGACCTACAAGGAGCAGGATTGTGCATAACATTTGGACAGTTTTTCCTTTGGTATTGGACATAATTAGCTTGGTCTCCGGTTACCTGCTGATTAGTCTGGTGGGTTTTTGTTCAGGATCTATGTTGTGTCACTAGGAAAGTGAAAAAGACATACTGCAGTGATTAGAAACAGGTACTGTTCCTTTCTTTCCATCAAGGGCTTGTGGTTGGAGATTCTTTGAAATACGCAAACTACATTCAGGTCTGTGCCAAATCCAGATCCCTGCTGTGTCCCACAGTGTGCTCCTGTCTAACACTAGGGGAACTGCAGCATGTAAAGTATATTTTGCCTCTTCTTTTACAGTAACATGTCTGTGGACACACACATCACTTCCAATTTCCAAGTGCAGTGTTGAATGGGATAGGAGGGCTGGACTGCGTCACCCTTCCTCCACCGACCGTCTCTTTCGAAATCATTGAAACAACTTGACAGCATTGGGCTTCCTCAGCTTGAGTAGAAATAGGGCAGCTTGCTCCAAACACGGTGCTGATTGAAAGGGAAATACACTGAGCCTAATCCCCAGACACATGCATTGAACTGGGTGATAATGTATTGGAATGGAGATTAAGAAAGTTTGGATTTGGTTGGGACATTGATTGCCAGAACATAATTTGTTAAAGCATTTATTGCATATATTTGAAAGCTACGTGTGAGAAGACTGGTTAAAAGCTTGGTTAAATAAAAATGGGTAGGATTTGTTATTGATAATTCAAATATATTGCCGTGGGTTTTTGTATCAAATATAGATATTTTATAAAGATTCCATCCTTAGCCCAAAAGCTTTACTTTTGACAATGTACAGAGAAAGCTGTAGGGAAAAAGACACAGGATTAGAACAATGTAACAGCTAGATTGTCTGTGAAGGACTAATTAAGACGATGGCTACAGAACTTGCAAACAGATGTGCAAATACCAGTAGAATTACTCATAAAATGGAATTATTTTCATGCAGGGAGGAGAGAAGCTCTGGGCGAAGTTGCCTTCTGGATCGTTTCAGTTCCTAAATTCAGGACCTGGGACAATTCCTCAAAGATTTAGAGGTGCGGGATTTTGTATCCCAGTGGATATCACTAATATTTCTGGATATGGACAAATAGTATCTGATTATATATTGAAGAAAAAATCCAAAAGCCTTTAAGGAGCTGGGTAATGGGAAGAGGATCCAGAAATTCCTGTACAAATGGATCTAGAAGTGCTTTGCCTAGGATTTCTGTTCACTAAAAATAGCCTCAGCGACCAGGAGAGTCTTTAGAGAAGAACCACAAATGATGGGTGGTGATCAGATAGAGCTAGAGAAAAAAGGATTTTTCAGTAAATTTAGCAGATAAGAATCAGAAGCTACGTGAGGAAGATAAACTTTAAAAGCATACAAGTAGCTAGGAATAAATTCCCACATGGTTAACTTCAGTCATATGTTGTGTTACATGTAGGCAGCAAAGAAGTCACTGCTGCATATATTCTTTATTATCAGCTTTCTTAAATGGCAGGATCCCTCAGAATCACTGGGCTATTGTTTTAACTTTTAATTTATTGAAATACAGGGGTTTCAGAACCCAGCTGAACAGGAAAAACATCTTCTTACAGTGCAATTCACTACAGTGTTTCTTGACTGTGGACTATTGTGCTAGTTACACAGAAAGAGTAAAACCAGGTGCACATGGAAATATTTTGGACATCTTTCCAAAAATAACCAAAAAACTTGGACGGCTAAAAGTGAAATATCAGTGGCTGCCATCTGTTCTCAAAGTACTTGAAATGTCAAGGCTGTTCAGTGGCAGTACCTTGTACATGTTTGGCCTACCACTAAATCCCAAGGTCTCTTTGAATGCCTGGCAACGGTTGCTCAGCCTTGGATTACTGTATTCAGTCGAGATACCACAAAAGGGACTGACCTAGCAGTAGAGAGAGGCTGGACCCTCCCCACTCTAAACCTTCATTTCAGGAACAGGATGACAGCCTACACCCAAAATTACTGTAATTCATCTTGACAGCTGCTGGGTGCCACTTCCCATCTCTTTAAATTCAAAGACTGCTGATTTCCTGATACAGTTAGCGTCTTGAATGGATCTTGGAATAGAGATAAAAACAATTCATGACGTGAATACCAGAAATTGTCCTTTTACCTTCATCATGTTGGCTGGAAAGCTCGCTGTTAAGAGACTGCTAGGAGTTTCCCTTGGTAACTTCTCCCTACCAGCAAGGAATGTTTTGTGAGCTGGGAATCTGGGTTCACATCAGCACAGTCATTGCCTCAGTGTCCTGCTTGACATCTTGTCTTGGTGAAGGATTGAAGATCCATCTGCCGAGGACTTGGGATAGACTCTGAGTAGCAAAGATTCATGTTGGGTCTAAGTCACAAGTAGTCATCTAGAGGTTCTCCCAGAGATGACCAGATCACAAGTACTGGCATTCAGTGGGTAAATATGATGTATATGAGGTTTGTAACTCCTCTTCATTTTGCTCATTGCACTTGAATCTTGCAAAGAAATCAGTACAGTGTATAAAACCTCAGAGTGGAACTTGCTATTTTGGCACATCACAAAGTGTGCTAGGCACTTGTACAGGCACAGAGGAAACCAACTTAACCATGACCCTCTGCAGTGTAAACAGGTACCAGGGTAGGAATGGGGAGAAAACCTGCACGGGCAGAAGGTGGGATGTAGGCATTGCTGCATAAGGAACTGTTGTGACTGATCTCAGTCTGCCAATGCTGGACATATTTAATACATCAATGAAATGGCACACATTCTCTTCATTTTCCACCATTATACTATCTGTCCCCGACTATCCTATGCTCCGGCCTGACTTTTACTGTTAAAATACTTGTGCTCTGCTTTCATCTGTATTTTCCTGCTTGTATCTTGCTCAGCAGTGTGAACAAATCTTTATGCAGCGTGTGTATTCTGTTGGATATCATTTGCTGTGTCCTTCAGTGTGCAATTAAAAGTTTTATCTTGTACATGCTGTGTAAATTCTGTCCTTCTGAGTATTTAGTGTTTCTTCCTCAGGAGAATTCCTTCCTTGTTTAAGTATCCAACTTAATGGTGCAGTGGTACCACCTGCACGGAAGAGCTCTTTCATTCTCCTCCAGAGTTATTACATAAGGTTTGACAGTAGTTTTCAGGAATGGTGTAGGCAGTAGGTGCGTTCTGGATGGCAGCATCTCCTGTCGCAAGGGGTGAAGAGCTGACGTGAGTTTGCTGGTGACCCACAGGACTGGACACTCGTGTGTTATGTTTCTCTGCCTTGATATCCTGAAATGTTCTGTGGGGACTGAAGACCTGAATTCTGACTGATCACCAGCTTAGATGTTTCTGGCCCATGGGAGCTGGAAGTTGGGAGAATGCGACCAGCATGAAGATCTACCCCATGTTCCTGTGGGAGGATTGACCCTCCTGCTCTCCAGAGAGCCTGGGAATGCCTCATGCTGACCAAGAGCCGTCTCGGAGCATACTCTTCAAAGCTGGGCAGCGTGAGGGAGCACCTTCCTTGCAGGGGCTTTAAATGCCAACCTTAGCCAAAGTATTTGAAACAGTGCTTAACTGATTTGATTTGTGCTGGTTTGTGTATAAAGCTCAGGGCTCTGTAATGCACGATGCGTGAAGTGCACATTATGGAGGTGTCCTGGCTTTGTTTTGCAGTACAGAAGGTAGCTTTTAAATTCTATTAAGTGGTTTTAGTACATTGTTGAATTTATTAGCTGCTGCAGACAAAAGCTGTCTGAAATTCACGTGGAAGACCTGCTCCCAACACTTAATTTAGTAATAGATAAAGCCTCCTCATAAGTCTGAAACTATTTAAAGAATTGCTGATGGCTCATGGAAAACTCTGGAAAGTATTCTTCTTAGGAAGAGTTCCTTTCCTAGTGTGTTTTTCTACTTTTCATCTTCACTTGTCCTTCATTGCACTTAATGAACACATGAATTTTGTATTGTACCTTACCTGGAGCCAATCCCAAGTTGTAAAATCATAGTTGTGTCTATAACATTCAGTTGATGCCAGAGACAAAATGGCCAAAGGTCAGGGTAGTTGAGACCTGAGTAGAAAACTGCTTTAAAAGTCACGACAAAGCAGGTAAGGGTTATTCCAGATTTTATACCCATTGATGTTCAACATTGACCTTTTAACTTAAAGAAAAAAAAACACAAAAAACCTGTTGTGCTTTATTTTTATGAAACGCTTGGAATATTTTCTGGTTCCCTCAGGATTGCTGAAAGCATCACTTTGCAACGTTACCTATTAGTGGTTTCTCAGATACTTTCAGAAACCCAGGAAGTATCAAGACTTTCAATATAGGATGAGTTAACATTCCAAGATTATTTTATTTTATTTTATTTTATCTTATTTTATTTTATTTTATTTTATTTTGCCTTTGCCTGTGATCTTATCCTTTTTCTCACTTTGTAAGAACTGGGGCCAATCTCAGGTCTGCTGACTTTGAGGATTGGATCCCTCCTGAGTCTGTGCACTTTAGTGAGAAAAGTCACAGCTTTCATTGTCTTTACATCAGCCCAGCTCCTGAAGAAAAGGATGTAAATGTGATCTGTAAAGGCTAGAGTTAAAAGGCTGAAAGGAAGCAGTGGTTTTAATTGTGATTTACAAAGCAAAGCAGAAGCCTGGGACCCACCCAGCCCTTCTGCCGTTTGATGCAGGCGCTTGGAGTGCCCTGGCTGGTGCCGCTGCTCCCTCTCTCTTTGCCCCGTCCAAGTTGGGGGCCTGACCTTGGCCACCTCTCCAAGTGCTACAAACCCAGAAAAAAACAGCTAAGCATGGTTCAAAGAAGAGTTCAAATATCTTGAAACCTTGGCCAGGCTGTTCCGGATGATCTCAAAGTCTCCCTGTGGCTAGTGGGTGAAGGAGGCCGCTTCTGTGGGGTGTTTTTCATGCAAACCAGTGGCAGAGGGGCTTGGATGGGGACATCTAGATGCAATGCCTGGTAGTATGTAGTATTTTGTGGATCATTACCCTTTAGAGATGCTTACTGTTTGTTTTGGCAGACAGTTTTTCCTCTTTTGAAGTTGTTGCAACATTTACTAAAGTCATATTTATGGTTGGTTGGAAAAGTTGTTGCTCTGTGCCCTGGGGACTTGTCCCACTCTCTTGAGATACAGAATTCTGACTCCTTTTACCAGAGTCTTTTCTTAAGGTTATGTCAAAGAAGAGACCTTTTGAGAAGGAAAAAGCTATTAAATGTGTAAAAAAAAGGTGTAATTAGTTGCATTTCGTTTGGCTAAAGGACTATCATGTGATAATTTAAAAAATTTGGTTTCCTGGTAAACAAGTTAATGGATTTATGCTCAGTTGCACTGTGCTTTCAAAAAGCAAAATGGCCCTAGGGCACACAAGTAAAATTTAAGTACTTGTTTTGTTGTTTTAAAATAAGTAAAATAGAACACAGTGTCTGATTTTTTGAACAATAGCTTGGCTTCCTGAGGTGGAACAGTAACCTCAGCTGAGAATTAAAGCCACCCACCTTTGTCTTCAGGCTCCAGAACAGACAAATAACTCGCTCTTTCCGTGGTTCCACTTCTATTTTTTTACTAAACTCTTCTTCTCCTCCTTTCCGTCTTGCTCTTTTTTTGCTTTCCCACTTGCTCTTTTCTCCCGCTCATGCTGTCATTCTCTTTTCTCTCTCTCTTTTTTCTCCATCCCAAGAGGAACACTTCTGTAACACTTGAGCTGTGGATGTACATACACATGCCAAAGAGAAACAAATGTTTGGGCTTGGATCAGGTCCTTCATTTAAAGGCACATGTTAAAGATCTGTGATGGTCCCTAGCTACTCGCAGGAGCTTCCCCAGGTCTTAGTGCCATTTGCTGCCTGTGTGCAACTTGTGTTTGGTTTTTGTCCAGCTCTGTTAATGTCTGCAGCCCTTCTGCCTGTCCCTTCTCTGAGACTCTCTGTTGTAGACTGTCCTCGCCCGTTTATCCACAATCACATGTGAAAACCTCAGTCTTGATGAAGACCCATGCTCTACTGTAGCATTGCTAATAGCAAAAAAACATGCATGTAGGTTAAAGGCCTCATTTGTCTCTCTTTATGCAAGTTTTTCATGCTTTTGCAAGGCATTAAATATTGCTTTGCAGATAAGAGCAGCAGCGTGGTACCCACAGGGCAGGGGAGTGGGGAAGAGCTATAATTATTTGATGCAAGAGTTTGGTCTAGCCAGGGAACAGCCAACTACCTTTAATTGCTGACAGCAGGTCGGTAGCTGGCTGTTTTCTGGCTAGAGCAAACACTTTGCAATCTGCTTTGAGCTCTTCTGTATCTCCCTAACTGAGGGGTGAAGACACTGTGAGAAATAGTGGTTAATACAAAAAACTTGGTATTAGATTTTAAGTTGACTTAACACTGTTGCTAGTGTTTGTCTTCTTTCCTGAGAATGCTGATGCTTGAAGCTGAGATGGAAATAAAGGGGAGTGTGTATGGATGCTAGAGAGTTACTTCCTGCTGGTTTATCCTCGAAGAGTTGGACTTTTAAGTTGCATGGTCCTAAAATTCACATATGCTATGGTATGAAGTGAACTTGCTTGGTCTGTCTCTCTCATTCGTGCTAGGACTGACTAAGGTTGTTGAAGACAGAGAAGATGGATTTGCTGCCAGTGTGTTCCCTTGCCTGTTGTTCAAATACACTCAACTCAACTTTCTAATTCCTGGGGCAAATACTTGGTACGACTTGCTGGGCTGGCAGGTTTTATGGAGCATTTACAGGCTGAAAGGACCTTTTCCTTCTCTTCCAGCTCTTCCTTGCTAATGCTTTTTTGTTTATAATTTTCCTCAGTAAAGAAGGAGAAAAGTTCTTTGAACTGTTTTGTCGCAGAGAATGAGATCATCAGTGAAAAAATAAAAAAAAAGGAACAGCTTGTTCTTTGTTCTTCTGTGAGGTGCCACCAATTCTGCTTTGATTTTAGCATCGTATCAGTGTTACACACACAAGGTTTTGGAGTGGATTCAAACAAACCAGATTCTCAGATCAAGGAGCCGAAGCTTCTCCAAAACCACTGTGTGCCTGGTGCAGCACCATGCTGGGGAAGACCTGCCTTTCGTATCTCTATCTCTTGGTAAGCTTTGAGAGGGGATCCAGACTTCTAGAAGGTTGGAGAAATACAGGTTCATTGTATTCTGCCATTCCAGGAGCCTACATGATGGTAAACAAAAAGGCAGATTGTTGTCTTTATGTGCAGTGCTGCAAGGGCATCACAGCGGTGGCGTTTGCAGTAAGGTGGCAACAAATCCTGTCCCTCTTGCACAGAGCATTGGCCCAAGAGGAGCTTTGGTGGCTGAGTGCCCAGCCCTTTCCCTATTTCTGCTTGCAGCTCCTCTTTGCAAAGGGCCTCATTTTACTGGGTAAATGCTGTAGTGTAATTTCAAATAATACTCCTGTCTCCCATACATCTCTGTTGCCACGTCTCCGTATTTGCAGAGAGGGGCTAATAAGAGTACAGCTCGTTAATAAAACATGTGTTGCTTGATTCTAAACTGCATTCACTGTTGCTGAACATCTCCCATGTAACAGGGAGCTTTGTAGCGGTGGAGTTTGAATGGGATGACAGTTTTGCACCCACTTTCAGATGAAATTACTTGAAATGAAAAAATCCCAGAGATCCTGGGTGAAAGAAGTCATCCAAGTGCCTTCAGCATTTTTCATTGCAATAGATGCTGCCTCCTTCAGCTCTTGCTTTAATAGCAGCATAGGAAGTGTCTGCTTAATCTCCTATACATTCGTATGTAAATTGCTTTAAAAGAAAAAAAATCCTTTAAACTGGTAGTGTATACCTAGCTTTAGGGGTTGTTGAGCAGCTTTAGCTTCACTGTAGGAGAATTTTAAATTTGAGGTGAAGCAAGTCTGTGGTTTGTGAAGTACTCATTTCTGTAAGAAATTTGGGGTATAAAGTCTATCATGATGGAGAGCTACATGCCAAGACTTGAAGTCTGTTTGCTGGAAAAGTAGATTTCTTCATCAAAATGAAGGTGGAGTAGACCATGTGTAGCAGCCTGTGGTGTGTGGTCCATGTGGTGTCCACCCTTTCCCTCTTTTCTCCGCTCTCTGACAAGACTTTTTCAATAAATGAGTGCTAGTTTAACTCTCTTTTCATTTCATTCAGGCCACATTTTCTTTTTTCTTTGGAAATAACACAAGACTTACAACGTGAAATGTTCCTTTTGTGACTTTGTCATAAAAATTAATGAGACTAGAAAAACTGTTTGCGGACCTGGAAGAGAATCCTAGTGAATAGTATTTCTCTATCCACAAAGCTCTTTCATTTTAATTAGGAAATAAACCAGGAGAGAGCAGTAGGCAGGTATTTCTGTGCAGGCTTAGGCTGATATTTTGTCTAACACATTCAAAAGCAGTGATTTGAAAGAAATCCGATTGGTTGATCTCTGTGCTGTATCTTCAAGTTCTCCTGGTCTGAATTTTTTTGGGGTGAGGGAGACAGGGTGATTCATACTTGAGCAAGACAAACCCAAGAGCTGCCAGTTTGCATTATGTCAATGTATGTAAGAAAATATTTAGATAGAATTTCCATTAAAAGTTCAAAAGCAGGGGGCTCACGCTGACCCCAGCTTTTAGAAGCTCTGGTGGGAAACCTGAATGAAATTTAATTCCACTCAATGTGTTTTCGTTGGCTAACTCCATGTTGTATTATCTCATGGAATGAGATCTTTCTTGGTTTGTCGATTTCCTACCAGGGACAAAAAGTTCATGTATGTAACAGTGCACATATTGAATTAAAGTCCGATTAAAGGCATTATGTAATGACCTCCTCTCCTTTTCCTTTCGTCAATATTTGCCTGCAGCATCAATACATTACAATATTGACTTCAAAGTATTCAATATTTTTTTACCTTCTGAGTGAGTTGGCTTCAAGTGCATGTAATATTAAACCGGTTGGTTGAATTGTTGGTCTAAGACTTACTGTCTAAGTAGTTTCAGGCTTGGATGCCTAATCCATGTAGAGCAGCTTTCAAGGCATGTGATAATATCACAACACAGCTGTAGGCAGCTTTCTGAGGTGAACCATTTAATCTGCAGTTTTTTCTCCCAGTTTCCTAACAAGTGGTGGAATTTGTCCCTTGGTGTGCAATGGGATTATTGCCCTTTCCCCCTGCTGCCGTCGTATTTACTCTCTGCAGGACCTTCCAGTGACTGTAGGTTATGTGGTCACATCTAAACCCCAGCGCTCCCATCTGCCACGTGCGTTTCTGCTGCCTTTACATCTGTGCTCTGTCGAGTGTACAAAAGCAATGCAAAAAGCACGATAATACTTAATGTACTCAAAGTGCTGTCCAAACATGGCTTAATAAAGTTAAGTTAAAATTGTTACGAATTCAAACAGTCGCACAGGGCAGGTTGCTGCTCACCTATCTGAATTCCCAGCTGGGAGCACAGCGGGCTGGGTGGCTCTCCTAGTACGAGCTTGAACCTTCTCACACGTTCCCTTTACCTGTATACATTTCCATTCTCACTCTGCTGAAATCTAGCACTGGTACCCATCCGAAGGGCACATGGGCAGATGTACTGCGTAATGACGGCAGCTATTAACAAATTCATCCTTCAAAAATATGACACTCTAGAGAAAGGCTTTGATAATATTCTTTGCAAGGCGTATAAACAAACAGGATTGTAACTAGCGTGGTATCTTATGACATTGTCTTTTTAAAAAAATTAGGGAAAGAAAAAATATTTATAGATACCAAGAAGTTAGTGAATTCCTCTAAAGAACTGAATGTTATAATTAGGAACCTGCTGCACTTAGAACTATTCTACAAATAAGCACCTCAAATCTAGCCTAGTCCTTCCAGAGAAAACAAAGATCGATAGGCTTCTCTGAGGATTAGCAAAGCAGAATTTCTTTGGACCAAGGTACTAATTACTTCCAAAGCTGAGGATGATCGCTACTTCCAAATCCAAATTATTGCCAAAACCTCATGATAAACCTCAGTAGTACTCCTCTCTAGCCTAACTTTTGAATTAAGATACTTCCAGACTGGACACCTGATTTGAAGGGAAGGCAGGACAACAATGGGATATTCTGCTTTTGGAAAGCTGCACTTCTGCATAGCCTGATACAAAGTCATTGAAGACTTCCCAGGTCCCCAGCAACAATTTGGGCTCAAGCAGGGTGAAGTGGAAACAAGTGCAGCTCTAGAACCCAAAAGCACGTGTGACCTACTGCTCCGTGTGTGGGTAACGGTGCCCTGTGTTGCCTGTGTGCTTGGAAGGTGGGCTCCCATATTTCTTGCTTACTGTTGTCTGACAGCAAAGGATTGAGGACTGGACTCACTATTACAAGCTCCTAGTTGGAAAGACTTATCTGCATGTTTTTTAAGGGTTTTCACGTATCCACCGCTGTACTTGAGGATTCACTCGTATGTATATTCACTCGTATGTTGTAGCCACAGTGGCTGTGAATTTGGTTGTGTCCTGAGAGACCACAGTTTTCATCTCATATGGAAGAGGTGGAAAGAAGTATCATTTTTGTGAGGTTTAGGCATAAGGCAAAAAGGTTATGGTAGCACTGGGAGAGAGGGGAGGGGGATCAGAGTTAAATATGTCAGCAGTTCATTTCAACCTGCAGCCTACTGACTTCCTTGTGCAATTTCAGGGAACTTTGAAGTGGGTGTTCACATCGCGGATGTAAGCTACTTTGTACTGGAAGAAACAGCGCTGGATAAAGTAGCGAGCGAAAGAGCAACTAGTGTCTATCTAGTGCAAAAGGTAAGGACAAGTTTTCCTTTTTTCATCTGACAACTGTGTCGTCCATTTACCATAACTTAATTTTAAAGGTTCTTTTTCAGATGTCTGCAATCAAAATCAGGCTATTATTGCAGGAAACCTGCAAAAATGGGTAAATTGATGCCAACGCAAGAGCTGACGTGGCTGCTGACTACCTTAGAGCCGACAGAGAGAGCGTGGGGTGAAGCAGCAGTTCGTGACCCTGTGTCCGTGGGCAGAGATCTGGGTGTACCAGGGCTTGTCAGCTCAGGAGCAGCTTCATGTGAATGGGCCTGTGCTGATCTGGAGCTAGTTCAGGGCCCAGAGCCGCACAGCTACTACATTTGCACTGTGCTGAGCCTGAGATAAGCCTGACAGACCCAAGCTGGCTTGTCTGCTTTGCTGTTGTGGGCTTGAAATTTGGAGTCGTGGTGGTGGAGAGTTTTGTCTTTGTCTCCAGTGCAGTAGTACTGGCTAGTCCCTCCGAGAAGCGGATGCATAGCAGAGTAGGGTGTAAAACACCACGTGCAATCTCACATCTTGAGGTATAACAGTATTTCATGACTTTTCTTTATCTGGGTATCTTAAATACTGGAAAAATATGTTCTTTCATCATGTAGTGAAAAGACATTTGAAATTGTACAGATTTTAGTGTAACAGAATAAAACATTAAACTCAAGTTTAAAGTTGACTTCTAAATTTTGAAAGTGAACAGGTTCAAATTTAACATTAGGGGAAAGGAAACATCCAAGTTTTGTCTGTGCCTGTCTCATTTTTAGTTGAATGTGCAGAAACACTTCGTAGCTCATCAGATACCACCGGCACTGTGCATGGGAAGCTTGGCTGTTAGCGTCCTGTGTTGGCCTGAAGCATCGGCTATGTGAAGAGGAGTGTTGAGGCAGCCTTATAGGAGCAGACTATTCTGCCTCTCCTCACACTCCCATTCAGTCAGGCTGAAGTCCTTGTCTCCAGAGCCCTTTCTGGGATGCCAGGACATCTTTTATGTAATAAATAAACACATTCTACTTGCTACTTAGGATTAGGAGTGATTCTTCCCTCCTTTTCTGGATTGTTCCCAGGGTTGCTATCTGGGGAGGGTCTTGTAATGATGCTTGTTCCAGTAGATTACTGTGTCCTCTCCACACTTTCCAGATGATAAAATGATTTATTTTACACCATTGAAATAAAATTAGTGGTTTAGTATCAATCTGTTAACCTTTAGTAGCTGTTCCGTAACTTTGCTTGTGTAGGAATAGCAAGGCAGAGCTGCAGAGGGTCTCAGCAAATCTGTGGGGTTTATGTCTCTGTGAGTATGGGTTGCGTGGAATCGCCACGAGTGCAGTGCAGAAGTGCCCAAGCTGGGTTGGTGGTAGTGAGCCCAACAGCACATAGGTGCTGCCGTGTGGAATCAAGGAGCAGCCGCGCTGGCAAACACCAGTTACCAGTGAATTGCTGTTCTCCAGAAGTGGGAAGCAATGCGTGTCTCGTGGAAAGAACAGTTCTGGCACCAGAGACTTCCTAATCCTACAGCCTCTCCAGTAATAAGCCCCTGGCTTCTGTGGTGCTGTGCTTCCCACTCTGATGGATGACTCGATGGCCATAGCTCGCAATGGGAGATGTGGGCTGGCCTGGGGGGCATGTCGCTGCAGGGCAGCAAAGCTGTAGTCCAGGAAGATGTTGTGGCAGTATTTCAAAGTCAAAATACTGTGGTTTGAAGGCATATGATTTTTTTTTTTAAAGGGAAAAGGAAGATTTTTATATAGGAGACATTTTTCATGAAAATCTGGTTGAATTCAAAAGCTAATTGAATTTTCTTTCAAAGTGCTTTTTCCCCTCAGCACTACCAGTCAGTCATGTGCAATGCCGACGTAAGTTATCTGTTGCCTGTAATCTTCAATTGCTTTTCAACTGCCTTGGCCCAGCAGTCAGGAGCAGTGTTTTACCCATGCTTCTGCCCTGCAGAAAATAAATTTTAAGAGTGCAAACTAGGTTAGATGATGAAATGGTCAATATTTTAATTGCAAGAGATAAAAAGGAGAGAGAGGATGGGTAAAGGAAAGTAGCCAGGCTGTCTGAAATGAGATGGTAGCATGACCCTTGTAGAAAATGTGCTTTCCTTTGATGGAACTGTTTCCTAAGACAGCTGTGATTCTGCTTGAGGTTAACACCATCATAATCCTCCCAAAGAAGTTAAATAAAGCCACATACTTAATTTTCCTGCACCCTGTATCCAGAGGGGGAGTTATTGTGTAATTGCTAGTGGTCTATTTTAAAGTCAAAAGTTTTTGAAATAAGAGTGTGTCAGGTTTTAAGAAGCAAGAAAACCTAAACAGTTTCCTCTTTTTTGGCACATCTTATAGTGTTATTTTAGGTGTGAAGCAGCTCGAGTGAGAGGTCAGCCATAAATCCCTATAATATTTTATTGGTCCTATTTTATACTGGAGATCAAAGATCAGAACTGTAAGCCTGTCTTCACATTGAGTCCAAGGGCTTTAAGACATTCACTTTTGACACCAGCAGGTTGTCAGGGTGTTGATATTTTGATAATCTCAGGCTGAGAAACAAAGAATTGCTCAAAATATGAATTCATGGAAGTGTTGATCCAACTCTTGAGCAGAAATCTTGGCTCATAAACAAATGGCCTATTTCCTTTAAGTGTCTTTTAGTGTGTAAGCAAGAGACTTGCTGAGCCGACCCCATTGTTGGACCTCGGCGTCCTCCTCCCAGCTCTGGGGAGAGCAGCTGATGGAAACTCTTGGTTAGTACAATCCCTCCCCATTGGACCGGCAGTGGGAGAAGGGGTCACCGCGGGATTTGGTGGTTGTAACCAACCCAAAGCCTGAGGGAGCAGCTGAAGCAGGATGCCAGCAGAATGGGGTTGTCTGAAGGGAGCAAAACTGCCCATGTGACTTTGTGGAAATAAGGGGTTATTCTTAGCAAGAGTTTGTTCCCTTTTCCCTTTGGTTGACTGATTGATTTTCCCCTTCCATTCCTTGAAAAGCTGCTACATCGAATTCATTGACGAGAGCCGTCCTGGCTAACCTGCTCTGAACCTGGCTGGTGAGTCAGTCCTGGCTGCAGGAGATGTTTCTGATTTTAACGGGAACGGGGAGTTTTATCATCCCAGTATGCGTGCGCTTCCTTTCACTGCCCAGCTCCCTAGGAATTGTCTGAGGCTGGAAACTCGCATTTGGCTTCTGGAAGCACTTTATTAGCCGAAGAGGCAAAACAAAAGAAAACAACAGGCTCTCACAAGTGTGAGGTTGGATCTTCCTGTGTCCAAGGTGAATTCACCATGCAGAGGAGCCAGCTGCTAAGAAGTGTGACTGGCCATGGCAACAGGTCCCCGTGTTTTATAACCTCGGGATGATGATGTGTAGGAAATCCCCCAGCCCCAGCAGTGCCATCTCTTGCTTTGGTTTTCCCTTGCTGCCCACTGCTTCAGTGCGCCGGGGCGTATGGCTGCCTGCGGGGAGAGCCGATAGCGTGGAGGGGGAGCTGCCGGGCAGTGCTGGAGCACTAAGTCTCGAGCCACATATGGTAGTGCTGGAGATTTCACATGTAGAACTTGGAAATAGGGAGAGGGAAATCCCCTGTCTGTGATTTAATTTGAATTGCAGACCCACAGCTGTGAGCGTTGTAGATACCAGCCTTTCACTCACAGAAGTGCCCTTTCCAGGATCTCTTGGGCCCTGCTAGGCTTGTGGGGAGAGATGATGTCTTTTATTAGTCTGACTGATAGAGGGGGATGAAAACCAGACAAGCTCTCACCACCCAAGCCTTTCTTCAGCCCTGGTTTCTATGATACATTCATTAGAAAAGATTTCCTGGGAGCTATAGGTCCTTTTCTTCATTGTGAAAGCTTTTCCCTAGCCCTGCTGGATCTCTCCAACTGCATTTCTAAATTCAACTATATTTATATACCCATTTGTTCCAGCTTTATGATCCCTGTATAAACCCAGGCGACTTTATTTCCACCTGCAGTAAAATCAAGGTGAATGATGTGATCCCCAGCATAGGCACACCCTTAGCAATTTGCTAAGGAAACCACGCTGGAGGGGATACCCATCGGCAGTGTTTCAGCTAGCTGGATTTCTGCATGCCGTGGCACTCTGCAGGGCAGCTGGCAGACACTGCTGTCTCGTGGCAGACAGTCATGGGAAGGGCAAAGCATTTGAAAGATGCTGGGCAACCTCTGGATTATATGAGGCGATGCTATGCAACCCTGATATTTTGCAAATCTGGGCATTAAAGACATACTGAGGGAAATCTCCTCTCATGCTGTTTCTCTCTTTCTGAAAGAGATGGAGGTAATCCTATTGCAAAAGTTCCCTCTGGGCAGCCCCTGGGATAACTCCTAAAACATCTCACTCTCCAAGTGTGACACAGTTGTGACATCTTTGTATGTTAAATGCTGGGCTTGCAACTACTAAGAATCCTTTCAGCCTGTGACCGTATCATGTTAAGGAAAAAGGAAATGTGTATTTATAACTTAAACTTCTGTGCGTTGTGACAGTTGGTTTATTCTCTGTGCAGAGTGTGAAGAGGAATCACGATGTTAAAGCAGAGGGAGGCAGTTAGCCAAGACTGTCGTGATGCTGAAAACAGCTTTCTTCTTTTAATTCAGTAGGGTAGATGAAACTGCAATACCTTCAATGCAAGGTCACATTGTCTTACGTTACGTATTTATTTGCTGAGCCCAGGAAAAGGTCGATTGAATTCTTGCTGTCCTGTGAGGCCTCCTCCATGGCTTGTGTTAAGTTACTTTGCGTAAAGTTTCTCTCCTGTAAAACAAGGGTAATGTGGATTGATGCTTCCCTATTTAACAGTAGGTTTGTTACAGCTAATTGCTTGGTGAGTGTTTAGTGCTGTAATTATGATCTGAGTTAAAGCTTTGCTTGTGTTTCACATCATTGAAAGCCCTTCAATAGAGTTATAGCCTCTTGAATCGGATATTAATCCTGCTCAAGTACACTTAAAACAAGCATCCTGTTGTTTCGTTCGGGCTATTCTTCGTGGATGGGCTTTCATGTTTCATGTAGGCATTTTCCTAGCAGACTGTTATTGCTTCAGGAGATGTGAAGGGAAAGAGGATGTGCTAAGGCACAGAAATAATAAGTGCAAAACATTATCAAATAATCAATCACAGAGCAGGGGAGGGAGACAAAAGCTGGTAACTGCAGCTTTTCGTTTGGGTGGAAAAGGGCATGGGAGCTTTTATTAAATTACTAGCACTTTGTTCGTCATGAGCTGAACTTCGGGGTCTCACGGTGGTCACGGGCGATCTTAGGCAGGCGGGGATTTCCGATACTCCATAAAGCTATTTTCTCTCCTTTATGGTATGGGTTGGCACCGCTCAGACTAAATTTATAACCTTGTGGTGTGGGTCCTTCCAGGCAGCATGGCAGAGCTCACGTACTGGATCTGTGAGTTATGAATGTACCAGTATTGTTAATGTACTGTTCACAACTGGAATAACAGAGTTGACAGCCTTTGTGTTGCGGGAAACAGCTTATCATAATCTGTGCCCTTGTGACCTTCCAGCTGAACCAGTCCTGCTGATTCATGTTGTGAGTGACCCCTTGACAGTCACAGACTGTACAGTTAACCTTTCGGCATTAATATGCACTGCAATTAGAATGGATTTATAGCCATTGTCTGGTGCCAAACCACAAATGTGATTAAATATTTTAAGAGTCTTTCCTTCAAAGCGAAAGGTAAATATGAAGTGTGTGCACTTGAGGAGAAAATGGACATCTGAGACTAGGGGGTTTTTTCTTACTGTTTTGAAGAACAGTTGTTCCCCTGGCATCCGGGTAGAAAAAGTTATCTCTGAAATCACCAAATTGGTGTCACAGAGTTTGGAAGGGCTGGGGTTTGCATGCCAGTCAGGTTGCTGCTGGTCCTATATTTACAGGGTGGCACACAGAGCAATCAAAGCTGAAACAAAATTAAATAGCTGAAATATTTTATGGCAAGCAAATATAGCATTTCTCTCTGTTTTTCTGGAATGCACCAGCTGACATTGCTACTCAAAATAAACAAGAGAAATAGTGTGGTTCTTCTTTGAGGGCAGTTACTGCTTCTTCACAAAGGTACATAATGAGAAGGGAAATAAGGATGTGAAACTCTAATAATTAGGTTTGCTTCATTAAACAGCTGCTAAATATTATCTTTACTGCAGATGTCGCCTGGGAAATAACTCAGGGATGGTAGAAACACTTGGAGCTGTTCAGATTTGCTCTAATGTGAATATGCTCCAAAGCTTTTGCTTTGTTGCTGTAGTCAGGTGAGAATTCATGGTTTGGTAATTCAGTATTCAGCAGCAGAAATATTGATTAGTTGTAAGGAATTAGAACACAGGTTAAAAAATCCTTGCCAGAATTTTCTGTTGGCTGACACTTTGTTCAAACAGAGTTGAGTTTAGTAAAATAATAATTGTTCTCCCTCTGTGTGCAAACACTGTGTTCAATAGTCATAAATAGTCATAAAACAGGTGCTTTTATTATCTCCCCAACATGTGCACGTTCCTGTCTGTGCTACAAAGCATGCCTCAATCTTTATTAAAGCCGTGCAGTGCTCCGGTGATGGTTGGGAGAAGATTCGTTTATGCTTTGCGGGGAGCAGACTTGCATTACTTGCCTGGTTACACAGTCTTCAGTGGCAAAGCAAAAAACACAGTTCCCAAATCTAAGCTCTTCCGCTCCTGACTGCCAGGACCGTGTTTCTTCAACATCAAGTTTCCTGATATGCTGAGCCTTCCTCATTCTTCCCAGTGTCAAAATGGCAGTGGGAAGGCAGAGAAAAAAGATCAAATGTTGTGATCTTACAAGCTGCAGAGTGTAGTGTTTGCATAACAGAGGATGCAGGATGCTCCAGGGTGCTTAATCCATACCTCAGAGGGGAGCGCTGGGAATGATTTGCAGATCGGAGGCTGACAACTCCCTCTGGTCTCATTGAGGGATGGGGCTGACATGAGTGTTCGTGGCCTCAGCAGTGTCTGACTTCCTCACCTTTCAGAGGATTTGGGTTACTTACTCTGTGCCGGCATGCTGTTCGCCATGGGATGTAGCTCTGGTATGGGTGATGCGTCCCAGATCTATGATGTAGCCTCCCCTGCCACAAAGAATGTGATCCCGAAGGTTTAACGCATTTTCTCCTTTTGTGTATTGTTAAGCCTCGCTTTTACCAGCTGGTCCGGGAAGCTTGGCCACAGACAGATCCCTACTCAAAGCCATATCTTACCAAGGCACTCTCCTCTTCTCTTCCAGGTGATCCCGATGCTTCCCAAGCTGCTCTGTGAGGAGTTATGCAGCCTCAACCCCACGCGAGATAGGCTCACATTCTCTGTGATGTGGAAGGTGACTCCAGAAGGCAAGGTACCTTGAGTAGTGGGCAGTCGTCCTGCTAATCTGTCCTCCCTCGGTGACCGGACCCTACTTTTGCAAACAGAGTGGTAAAAATGCCATCTGTTAGCACTCAGGTGGACAGAAACGGCTTTGTTGGTGAATGACACTGGAGGATGTAGGACTGTCCTTGTATGTTGTTTTACCAATGAGATACTGTGGAACTTTCAGCTGGAATAATCTCACAACATGGTAGGGAAAAGGAAGAATATCTGTATGAATCTTAGGAATGGAGCATTTCCTGCTCTTTACCAGGTCACTCATCTATTTAATGTCTTAGCTCCAGCAGCAGGTCACAGCTAATGCTTTGAGTGGGACAAGGTGTTCCCCCACCACTCCAAGCCTGCCTTGTACTCACAGGCAGTTGTGCAATGCAGTGGATGAGGGCAGTATCCCTCTGTGGCCTCTCTGGTAAACAGACTATTTTGTTCTTCTTCAGAGCTGCAAATTACATCCATCCAAATAAAGTGTGGTAGCTCTTCAGCAAAGGCATAGCTCCATCTTCTGCATGTGTTATTTCCAGGGAGCAGTTCTGGAAGCTGTCTGTCAGTGCAACGAGCTGTCTTCAGCTGGCTGCCAACTCTCCCCGGGTCTTCATTTCTCTCCGGGTTTCTGTCTCACACTCTTTGTAACCCTAACAATCTCCTCTTTGGTGATCACAGGATCCCCTTGCTAATCAAAGAGGGCTAAGGACTGCCACTGCCAGAAGACTCTCCAATCTACACAAAGTACGCTTTTGGTACTCAGAATTTTTTTTTTTTTAGCCAGTGTTGTGCTCATGCACAACTCTCTCTGTGGAGAGTATTTCTTGTGCCAATTTGGTAATTTTTCACAAAGATTAACTTTACTTCCTTATTATTGTCCATGCTGTTCTAAAGGATACTGAATCTTGTTTTCTGCTTTAGCAAAATATAGTTGCAGTCCTATATCTGTATTTCTCCAGCAAGTCCCTGCTCTGGCACTGAGGTGGGTTTTATTTGTTTGCTGTGAAAAGTGTTCCACTTCCTATAGTGACAGCATGATTACTCACAGGACCTTCTTAATAGTAACTTGGTGGGGCTTTTATTGACTCTGAGGGGTCTTTGAAAAGCTAATAGTCGAGTCTTAATTAAAATAAGCTTTTAATTAAATCTTGTCTCTTGTCCCCTGCAATATATACATTATTTGCTTTTCGAACGGTGTTCAGCTCAGTGAGAAAATAGAAGAGCTGCAGCACCCACCTTACGCCTGCTCAGGGAGCTGATCAGCAGCAGCAGTGGTCTGGGCCACGGCCATGCTGCCCCTTGGAAAGCAGACTGCCTGCGGCTGTCTCAGCAAACTGGTTTCTCCTAGGAGGCCTTTCAGGATTGCAGTCTTAATCGAGGTCACTTGATTTGAATATCAGGTGAAGGCTGGAGAAGAATTTACTCCTTCCAAGAGGAATAGTGGTTGTAGGACTTTTGCCCAGCGGGGCATTCTTGTAAGAGCTTATCTGTGAGTTGGGACAGAATGCGTCTCCTGTATTTCTAGGTGTTACTATAGCCTCATCTCTGAGTAAACAGGATCACATGCTCTCCCAGGCTCTGCTGGGTGAAAGAGAGGTGAGTCAAAGGCTCCAACATCACTGTTGAACCTCAGCTGGGGTGGTGGAGAGCCATGAGAACGCTGACACTGAGGACAGGACATTCCTCAGTGAGGGATGCATGAGGCCGAAGAGCACTTTGTTGCATCCTGCGTGCACAGCGGGATTGTAACCTTGAGCTTGCAAAGCAGAGCCCAACAGCAGTACTAGAGGTGTGAGCTGCTCTGAGCTCCCACTACTACTGCTCCAAAGTAAATAAGTCCGGAGCTAATGCGTCTCCCAGGGAAAAGCCATGCAGATTCGTCACTTGAATGTGACTATGGATAAGTTGTTGGGCTTTTTAATTCTTGTTTCTTTTAAAAAAACAATGCCAGGCTCAGCTCTTTCTGGGAGACAGGCACTTTCTTTTTTCTATTGCTTTTGGGTTCTGGAGTTATCTTCTGGTTTTCCATGAGTGTAACAAAACATTGCCTGAGCAGCACTCCACATAGCTCTATGGACTCCAGTGGGTTAGTGTGACATGATGTATCTGAGAAGACTTTCCAAGGGCAGAGGTGTTAACCATTTTGTTGCATCTGTGCTGTTCTTCAGAAGCAGAGCTGGGCGTTTATAGGAACAACGTAGCGCATTCTTGTTCGGATGCAGTCAACAGAAAGATATTTGAAAACAAACGATGCAACTCTCCTTTTTAAGTTATTGCCTGCTGATGTTTGAAGCACAGCCCTGCTTGTTCCTTCTACCAGTGAGGAAGAGAAATTGCTTCAGTCTGAAACAACCTGTACAAACAACGTGTCTTCCAGGCTCAAAGCTGTTGTCGTCAGCCAGGATGTGCTTATTGACACTGCCTTGCGTGGAGAAAGTCCTCGGCCTCCTGCAAAGCTGTGTCACGCTCTCAGAGAGACCTGTACCACCAGGGGCTGTGCTAATGGGAGGGTTTCAGCTGAGCCACACTAGCTGCTGTCACATGATGTGCTGGGGACTACAGCGTTTTCTCAAAAACAGCGAGGGCTGAGGGAAGCCTTAACACAACCCTAGAAATGTCTCAGGTACTGGTACTCTGTCTGGAGTCTGGGTGCACCAGGTTTGCTGTGATGGGGGAGACCTTGCAGACTGGTCTTGTGGGCTACTCATTGTAATCTCCAAGCCTCAGCTCACAACCCTCAAATGTTGCTCCTCCGCACTGCATTGCCCATCCATCAGCCACAGGTACATGGGCCAGCCAGCCTTGTGCAGCTTTCCCCACAGAGGCGGAGCTTTTCCATTCCTCTGGTGGGGTTTCCAAACCAGGGACACAAGGCTGTGGTTGCCCGAAGTCTGCTTGGATGGCCACTGAAGGCAGAGGCAAAGGGCATTTCCAGGAAATGCTTGAACAGTGGGTAGAGTTAAGTTAGCCTGCCACAGCAAGGCTGAGTCTGGCAGCTCTGCTCACTACACACAGGGATTACTGGACTACACGGGGCAAGACGAGTCTACATTCCATTCCTTGCCTACGTGGTGTGTGTTTAATGCACCCAGGCGATCTTGCTGAAAAGATGTTTATTGGGTATGTTAATAAGAGAGCTCTGAGGGTTGTCGCTGTCCAGTTTACACCTGTTAGAGCCATTGCAGGAATGGAAATTAGGTACTCTGCGTCATGCTGCGTGGTTGCCTTTGAGAGACCAAGAACAAAAAGGAACTGAGGAAACAGAGAAATGAAAGAAGTTTAATACCTGCTAGTAATGGGCTGCTTGCCCTGATGCTTTGCCGTGAATGTAGCTTGCCTGAGATTTGATGTTCTAGTTATATTCCGGGGGCCCAATATGCTACATCTCTCGTCTTACAAGGAAGTGAGTGGAGCTCTGAAATATTTGGCCTCTTCTAAGCAAGCAGAAAAATTAGATTTTGTTGAAAGCTTCAAGCAAAGTGGAAATGCGCTCTGTTGCCTCCTGCAAGGGGCAGAGGAGAGCTCTTGGAAGCAAGTGGCAGAAGCACCATGTAGCCTCAGAGCTGGCTTCCAGCAGGAGCCTGGGGACTGGGGAAAGTACTTCTCTTCAGAATTACCCTTCTGGTTTGTGCCCAGTCCTTTAACCCTTTTCAACATGCAGGTACATGATTGAATTGACTGACCTGCTTTATAAAGCAAAATTAAAGTGATTTCCAAACACAAAATATTTATTGTGGGATAATATAACAGTGAGGGCCAGCTTTGATGCAGAAATTAATGCCTGGAGATGGAGGAATTAGCAGAGAAATAGAAGTAGTGTCTGAAAACGTTCGAACAACAAGTTGAAAGAGCCGCCCATTACGACTGGAGGGTCTGTAGAAGTGCTCAGCTGAAATGAAGGCTGCTCAGCCTTGTTCCCAGATCACTTCAACAAGGAACACCACCTTTTTGGTGTCTGAGTACCATCTATGACGTACTGAAGTCTGAAGTATCTCTATTGCCAGCTGGCCAATAGTCTTCAAATTGCTGGAAGTGAATAATTTTAAAGAGCAGTGCAGCCTCTTCCACACCAGAGAACATGTTTGCTTAATATCAGGAGGTTTTTTGGGTCCAGTAGATTTCATCAAATGTCACTGACCTACTGGATATGGATCCCTCATCACCACCAGGAGCCAAACCACAATTAACGGGATGCAGCAGAGCAGAGAGCAGATGCTGCCAGCACTGTCGCAGCATCTCTGCCCAGCTTTGTGACTGTCTCTTCCTGTCTTTCTCCTTGGCATAGAGAAAGGGGCACACAGAGAACAGCCTTGAGCCAAGAGTCAGAGCACTTTACGTTGCAAGACATCACTTGCTGCATCTCTGCTAATAGGACACTTTCTAATTAGAAATGAACTTAAATGCCTTGTGACTTTCTGAGCTGCTGAGTTACACTGCACATATGTTCTGTAGGGCGTAAGGGAGGGAGGCAGCAAAGGTTATCTTGGGGATCAGTCCTTTCGTGTTAAGAAGAGGATTTGCCTTTCCAAAGCAATGTCCTTGATGAGTCTGTCTTAAAGAGAGCTGGCTATTCTCCCTGGACACCGCCACTTGCAGAATTTACCTTGTCCTGTTGTGCTGATGAAGGGGTAAGGTAGCACTTGTAGCTAAGGCAGAATTACAATTCTCCATTCATTCTCTAAGCACTTGTGCTTTGAATGGCTTGTCACAGACTGCATCCATCTCCAGAGCCCTCATGCCAATGCTCTTGACTTTTCTGAAGAGCCTTGTGCCCTTTGGCCCTCTGCACTTTCTCACTGGCTTGATGAGCTTTTGGACTCTCTCATGTATCTCACCTGAAAATAGGTTTTTCTTTCTGCTTTAAGAAATAATTCTGAATTGCTACTTCTGCATTGGTATTCTGTTATGGAGTTTAAAATGGGAGTAGCTTCTGGTTTAAAATAAAATAATTTTATAGGCAATTTATAGACAGTTTTCCCCTAGATTACAACACAGTTCGGTAGCTCAGAAAGGTTCCTGGCTTGAGTTTGGGCCTAGGACCATAGGCGTCATCAGACAAGTGACTGGCCATCTCTGCTCCAGACACACCAAAGACCTACTCAGGCACTGTCACAAGTGCTAGTCAGACTTTGGAGTCCCTGCAGTACTTCTGAAAATAGAGTATTTTAGGGCCAGCCCCTGGGGCCCCGCTGACCACATATTAATTGAAGAGCTGGAATGCAGTCTACTGTGTTTTAGATAGGAGAGCCTGCTTTGCATGTGTGTATCTGCCTGTTGACACCCATGCACCCAGTAACCTTTGAGTCAACCGTCTGATTTTGACTCCCAGCTGGGCTGTACCTCTTATGAGCTCTATGAAAGAGGGAAATCAGGTAGAGGAGAGAGGTCCAAGCAGTTCCTATGTGATGGAGAGACTTTATTATGCATATACACATTATTAGACACTAAAGAATCTACAGGGGCAAAAGGCCTTCTGGTGGCCTCAGTATGAGAAGATCTTCACTTGAAGTTCACGGTCAGTGATGAGGTCTAGTGTCATTCCTTCTAGTGTTTGTACAACTTCCCAAACTTTTGTGCAATGGAAGAATAAGTCCTCAGATCTATTTACGCTTTCCCATTTTGCAGATCCTTGATGAATGGTTTGGGCGGACGGTCATCTGCTCCTGCGTGAAGCTCAGCTATGACCATGCACAGAGTATGATTGAAAGCCCCGGGAAGGTGTTCTCACCTGAAGAACTTCCCCCTGTCTCCCCTCAACACTCAATAGCTGAGATCCAGCAAGCTGTGCTGAACCTGCATCGAATCGCCCAGCACCTCCGCAAGCAGCGCTTCATCGATGGTGCCCTGCGCTTAGACCAGGTGAGTAAATCCAGCCCCTGTAAGGGGTTCCTGCTCCAGTGAAGCAATTTTACATCGTACTCCCTAAGGATTTCCTAATCAGTCTAAAAACTTGAAGGGGAAAGTCAGGCTGGAATGGAAAGGCAGGTTTGTATATCAATGTCTTCTTAAAAGTGGCATCAAATTATGTACCAAAAGCGCTAAGAAAAGTAGAATAAAAAGAAAAAAGTTACGCTTTTTTTAAGGAGTGATCCTTCTTCCAACATTTTTCAAAGTCCTAAAACCCTGGTAGTGCGGGTAGGTAACTTACGCAGTGAAACAAATCATGGCGGTGTCATTCATTATCAAGCAGTTCAGATACCCTTAGTGCACATTTCACTGCAAAAGGCTCATCCTCCACATTTATTTCTGTGCTTGCAATACTCACATTTTCCACAGCTTTCATAGCAATTCTCTGGACAGGGAAAATGACTAAATGTTATCTAAGCTGATACTTCGAAGTGTTGGGTGTGTTTCAGAGAAAGAAATGCTAGTGAGCAGGTTTTCTTTCTGGGGTGATTTAAATAATCTTGTATCAGTTGTGGTATGTGTAATTTCTATTTTACAAGTAGATCCAGGTATTTTAAACTATCACAGCAAAAAAGCTTTTGCATTTGAAGTTCAGCTGCTCTGAGGTGGCTTCTGGTACTTTTTGTGGGTAGGAGGCTCCAGTAATTGATAGAACCCAGTGGCCTTCCTGAGCAGGAGACAAAATAATCTCTTAATATAAGGAAACTCTATTGTTTCATTTTGCAAAATGAGCATGAGTCAACATAAGGATATTGCTGAGAAAGAAGCTAGTGTACTGAAATGTGTAAACAGGACTATTGTATGTAAGAGGTATGTTGTAACCCTTTCATTTTACTCGGCGTTGTGTTGTTGTCACCAGTTGCAGGGAAGTCTAATTTTAGAAAAATCATTGCAGAGCAAAAGAGCAACGAGTGTCTGTAATCTGCAACCTTCTCCAACAGCATGTGGCTTAGTCTCGCAAATCTGTGAATGAAAATTCACATGTTTCCCATGTGTAAGATGGACAGGATGAGACATCTGCATCTTGAATTTCAGTAGAGGAGATGGGAGCTATACTTCAGGATAACCTTTCTGGTGTAGGAACTGTGGTGTGGCTATCATGTGTGTGGCTATCATGCCTACATCCGTTGTAGGGAGACTTAGACAACTGATTAGGCACGCATAAATGAGCCTGGAGCAAGGGCATGTCCTCAGGGTCCCCCCTTGCTCAAAGGAAAGAATCGTTCTTAAAATTGTATTCAAATAATTTGTAGAAATCAAACTCCCTCTTTGAAGTCCTGCAGCGTTTGCTTAGACCTCTTTTGGAACAGAGGCTTCCCTCTGACGTTTATTGTACAATGGCTAATAAGCTGGGCTTTTGTTCCTGAGCACACTCTGAATTCTAGCGAAACGTAAAAAAACTGTACCTTTACACTTGATGAGCTAACTGGGAAGCCTTGGAGATGTCTGGGCTGGAACAAGAGGCTACACTGACTGAGAGCTGTGGCCCAGGAAGGTCACCAGCTGTGTTACACAAGTCACAGTGTAGTGCTGAGCAGTCACCATGTGTGCCTGAGTTGAGTACCTGTTATCAAACTGACCTCAGGAAAAGTATGCTTTAAAACAGTTGTGACATTTGCAATGGGAGGATTTGGCCAGGAAAGCATCCTGTTCCAGTGATACCCTGTAAAAGAGTAGCTGTGTTTGTTTTGCACTGCGCTGTTACAGAGGAGCCATTAAAGAGAATGTATTGGAGCATCATTTGTGAGATCAGGGTTAAAAGCCACTGTTGAGGGCGCCAGCGAGGGCCTATTCCTACTCAGCCTAGTTCCTAACCAACATGATAAACTAAATTATATCTCACAAGTGGCACTTTATGCTACACAGAATCTCTCTCCCCTGGCAAAAGTGTCAGAGCAAAAGTAATGGTCTTGGAGAAGGAAGCGTAGTTTAGTTCAAGGGACACTTTCACCATACTCGCTCTTTTCAAGTACTGCCTTGATAGTTGCGTTTTGATAAACTACACGTTCCTCGGTGCATGGAGAAAGTGGTTGCTGTAAGGCCTGAGTATGAGCAGTATGTGAGGGAAGGATGTGGGCATGGCCAGTGGCGTATGGCCAGACAAAGCAACCTGCAGCCTTTGACAGAAGGGGAGAAGTCCCTCTGCCTTTGCTCCCTCACTTCCCTGGGTTCCCATGGATGCAGTTGTGCGCTGGGTCTGACTTTCAGCCCCGAGCAAGCAAGCAAGGGTGGATCCGAATGGGAAACACACCTTTCTAATCACTGGACCTCTCACTGATTTCCTGTTGAGTAATGTAAATCCTGAACAATGGAAGACAAACTCCAGCAGGAAACTAGGGGCAATGAATTATCAGATTCCAAATAAATATGTGAGTGAAGGAAATGGTCATCCCACAGAGGGGGTGGCTGGGCATGGATGACTCCTATGCTTTTTTTTTCCAAGGGATGTGAGCACTCTTCCTATACATTGCATTATGTTTGAGGGTTCCTACCTTAGGGTTACTCCTGATGGAACATTGATGACTTTTTTTTTTGCTTACTCCCACCCTGCCATTTTTCAGCTCTTGTGCTTCCTGTTAATGTGAAGAAAACCACTGGGGGAAGAATCTCACGTCCTGCTTTGCCACCGGCCTTTGGGCTGGTATTGTCTTGCGAGGCACTGGCTGTCTCCCTGCCAGCCTCAGTTTCCCCTTTGAAATGATACCAGTCTCCCCCATAGCATCTGTATAATTTGGGATTTGTTCTGCAAAACTAAGAACATCTCTCAAATGAAGCCATTCATGAGTGTATCTTTATAATAGCAGAAATACTGGTTGGCTAGGAAGCCACTTACACCCGACATAGGATGATTCCAGTAAGATGCAGAAGTGTCAGGCTGTCCATGCCATGGTGAAGGGAATGTTTCCTATTTGAATGGCGCTGCTGAATTTTTATGACCTAGTGTGCGAGCTGCATCTGCTTGCCCGTGATTTTATCTTTTAGCAGTAATTTTAGAAACAGGAATCTCTGTAGCTCAACAGATGAAGAATTTATTTCATTTTTTTTAATAACTTGAGAATTACGTATCTGGGTCACGCAGAAGACCTTGAGACAAATTACAGGGGTAGCACACAGTCCTGAAAGCTAAGGATTTGTGGATTTAGTGTCAGTATATATGTGTCTCTTCGGGTCTGTGTAATTTTGAATTACTGCCTCAGTTTGGTCCTGGTTGTGGCAACCTACATACCTGCCACTCTTTTTTCCCCCCAGTTCCTTTCATGCCTCTGCAGAAGTGTATAGGGGAATCCTGCTGCATTGGACCTTGGGTCTGAGGACTATCTTTGCAACCAGAGCCACACATCTGTCACTACGTGGGCTCTTGCTGTCCCCATAGGCCCCTTCTGGGGCTTTTCCCCTACAATATGGGTTCCTGTGCTGCCTGCCAGCTTTCTAGCTCCAAAATGCAGCTGAGCACTGAGTTTTAGAGGTTTAAAGTCTTCGCGCCTTCAGTGGCTAAGGAGCTTACACAACTTTGTCCACACAGACAGAGATTAATGTATTCCTTTTCCTTCTCTTTTGAAGCTGCAGCTTTTAGATGTAAAGGCAAGAAGTGCCTTGTACTGTGGCTTTGAGAAGAAGTGTTCAGATATTTACAATGCTGTCTTCCCTGCCCCGGCCTCCTTGCTGCCCAGGACCTTGAAATGCCACCCCTGTGCTGTCTTCTTACAGCTCTTGGTGCACCCGCACTATAAATTGGAGCAGGGATCTGACCTGGTTCAAAAACCAAAGTGAACACAACCCACAACTTTCCTTTTTTTCCTGGCCAGGTTACTTTGAAGCTGGATCACTCCCCCAAACCACAGCTTTAGAAACACTAGGCAGAGAATCAGATAGAAACTTGCTTTCAACAAAAACCATCAAGTTTGCAGAAAAGCTCCTCAGCTCAAGCCTGCCTAGAGGAGAACTGCTGATAAATGGTTCTCTTTTTGGCCTCAGCAGTTTATAAATGAATCACGGGGACAGACGCCTACAAGAAGACAGGTTAAAAAGGATTTCTGTGCATATTTAAAATGAGAATACTCCAGGATGCTGATCTGTCTCTATGACAACTGTCTGTGAGCTGAGCGGTGGCTTTTGTTGTGCCAGTGATTCTGCCTTAGCCAGCACACTTACACCTGGGTGCTCAAAACATTGACATTGACCAAAGTTCATTGCGAGAGCAACCCAAAGCGCATTTGTGTTAGACCAGTTAAGGGCATTGAATTGTTGCTAGAATAACTTCTCGCCTTGTTTTCTGCACAACAGGCATTCAGCTTTGCAGGTGTGTGCAAAAAGGGAAGAAAAAATGGATTAAAACGGGAAAGACAAGAGTGTTATGCAGATTTAAGGGTTGAATTTCTAGTGAAGTGGTCTCACTTCTGCTTTCTCCCAGCCTGCGTGCCGTGCCACTGGCTCGTCATCTGAGCAAGCGTTGTGTTTCCCTGTGGGTCTCTATTGTTTTGAGTAACTTAAAGATAGTTAAAATTGTATTGTTGTACTTCTGCACCATGCTGGAGACCTTGCCTACGGTCCTGTCCAGTGGCTGCTGGCAGTAAGGAAATAAGGGATCTTTGAGAATGGCTTTGTTCAATTACACTTGGTGAAACTCCTGACGTAATAGAGTATTGCTGCTGCAGGAAACATAGGGAAACATGCACAAAGACTGCAAACACCAGCTTCAAAGCACCCAGGTATGTGGCATACTGGGTATATTAACCAGCTCTGTATAGTTTTTGAAGGTCTCAGAATTGACTCTGCCTGCTTGATGCGAACAACTCTGAGAAGTTGACTCAAGCCATCCACACACGGAAAACAAGGAGGAAGAAGGACAATGTATATGCAGGATGTGCCATTGTATGTTGGGAAATTTCATATTTAGTTGTGGCTAATGGGATAGGAGAGAAACACGTATTTTTAGACAGTAGCTCCTGCTAATTCTGTTTAATTGGAAATCTCAAGAGCCAGAGTTTAATTACTATCACTATTAAAATTTTCCAATATGAATGACTGCTGGAAATAATTATGGGAAATTGTTTTGTCATATTTCCTGCCTCATATCTGTATAGTAAGCATTCAGGTCTTCTCTTCTTGCTGTGTGGAAGTAGTAAATGTTTCTAGCACGGTTAAACAGTCATCGTGCACAAAATACAATATATTCGTATATGAATGGAAGGCACTTTGGGTTGGAAGAACTCTTTAGATGGGACAGCTAAGGGCTATAATGCTGTATAGACCTCAGTTAACTCAATGTGCCTATGTTTTCCCTAGTAGCGTGATCTGAATTTATGTCTTAAAATGCTGTTGAGGCAGGAAGGCCATCCTGGCTTGAGTACTCCCTGGTGTGATGCTTAGGCTTTCTAGCCATAGCTGCTGTATCTGCTACTCCTGCATGCTCTCAGTGCACGCACCTTTCTGGGGAGGAGGAAATGGCTTTGTTCCAATCCATAACTCTTGACTGCTTCTCCCCAGGGAGCGCTCCTTTGTTGGGTTTTTGGCCAGTCTCAAAGAGAAAGTCTGGTGCTCATTGCCTGGGATGTGACATCAGTACCAGATTCATCTTGGATTTGGTTCCCCCAGGGTGGGCTGAGGTGCGTACCTGCTTTGGCACTTGCCTTGGCCCAACAAAAAATCCAAAAGGCCTATTTATGAAATCCTGAAAACTGCAATGATAACTCCCGAAAGAGGCCATTACAGCAACGGTGCATGAATGTGACAGCAGAGGCAGGGTAGGCTGTACGTATGGTGCTGCAAGATAAATGGAAATGCAGACTGACAAAGAGCTTTCACTCTTCACTTCCTATCACAATTCCACCATTGTCTGCTCCTTGTCTTTGATGTCTGGTTAAAGAGACATCACTGATACCAGGAATGGCGACAGCAGGTGCTATACAATCATTATGGACAGTTGCTTATACTGTGTGATACATAAGGCAGCTGGGGGGATGTTGGGTGTATCTGGAGATTAATTTTATTTGGAGATTTTATGTCTTTTGCATAGCCCCAGTTAATATGTCAAAATGAGCATCCAAGGCCACAGCCTTCTACTTGGGGTTACTGCTCTTCCTCACCGGAGTAATTAAAATGCATTTGCAAAGGTGCATTAATGAAGTAGGAATGATTTTCGAAATGTCTTTCCTACAGTACCACAGGGGAGCATGATACTTTGCAGGCAAATATGAAATGTCATCATTGTCATCAGGAACAGCTAACGGCTCAGGTCGGGCAGTTTGCACACGCACCAAGGATGCGCTCAGGAAGGAGGTGTTGTGGGATCATGTTATGGAGGGGGTCTGTGTTGGCTGAGCATCTTTCTGCTTGCATAGAGATGTTTGCACTGCCAGTAGGTTTTAAAATGTTTTTATTAAATTAGGATTTTGAGTGGAAAGCCCTCAGAATCTAATCTTTTGCCCTGGGATTTTAATGAAGTCCTCCCAGGGGTGTGAGTAGGATTGATGTCCTCGCACATGTCCCGCTGTTCCCCAATGGTTCTTTTAGAGCTGAGCAGCTGTGTCCCAGCAGGAGCAGGTGGTGAAGTGGTCGAGCTGGCTCTGGCAGGAGGCAGGAGTCGGACACTGGAGCACAGGGCTCAGCTGTAGAGCATCGTGCTGGGAGCCACCACAGCCAGATGTCTGGGCAAACACAGCCAGGAAGGAGGTCCCCACACAGTGGTGCTCTGGCATTAATTTACCATCAGTAATGCAAGAGTGGCTTATGACTTTATTCTTCCTGGAGTAAGTATTCCAGCCACTCACTCAGATACTCAGATTTTCTGGTCACGTGCAAGTGTTTTTCTTCTAAACAAACACAGCTTAACCCTTGAGTTTTATTAAATCTACCATAGACCTGCAAGCTCAGAAACTCCTCCAAAAAAGAAAGAATCTTATGCTTTAATTTTGTGATGCTGTCTGTCACAGCAATAGCTTCTTTCGTCTGCCAGCCTCAGAGCAAGTATCAGAGGGGAGACCAGCTCTGTCCATCCAGGCAATGGGAATGGCATGAAGAGGTGAAGCAGTTGCCTGAGCTCACACGGTGAGTCAGTGGCAGAGTTGGCAGGACACAGTCATTTCCTGATTCCCAGGCCAAGTGGAGCACCTTAAGCCAACACTGACCGATCTCTTCCTCTCATGTTTATTATTGAATAAGAATTGGTGCTTTTTTGTTTCTGCTGTTTATTGCTGGCCCAGTTAAGGTCAGTTTTATTCATCCCAGTTCCCCAGCAGGTACTTCTCACTGTGCAGAGCAGAGAAACCAGCAACATCAGCATGAAAGGCTGAACTGTGGCCAGCACGTCTCTGCAACGCAGAAGCTATCAACGTGTTTCACAAGTGGTCTCTCTGCCTAGTTCTTTTAGTTCTCTGGCTTTGCCTATACAGGCCAGGACCAAGCCAATGAGCTGCTATCCCACAGAAGTCTCTCTTGAGTAAACAGGACAGAATTGCAGTGGGCAGTCCTTTGTCGTACCTTCCAAATTACTTGGCTTTTTCTATCGGTTGAATCCAGTTGGTGATCAGCCATCGTAGAAGGGGGGGAGCTGACAGTCATCACATGCTAAACTGCAAGTAGGGTTGAAGGTGTTTGCAGGTAGTCCAAATTCACACATGAAGTAGACATTTCTTCATTTGCTGGACTACCTGGACGCACGTGGGTCTTGCCCCGTGCCTGTGTGAGGCAGCCTGGGGTCACTTGCTCACAGGGACCCTCAGACAGTGCCGAATAGCATCTCTAGGGGTGAGAGAGGGTATCTGTGGCGGGTGGTGGAACCTGTCCCAAACATGAAGCTGATAGCTAAGGTGAACAGAATTCAGTGCTTGAGCCAGCTGAGCCAGCTGCTCACTGGTATTTTTGAGGTTGGTAGGGAAAGAAGTAGTAGCTTCTGCTGGTTATATTGAAAGAGGTTCAGAATGGAAAAACTGGTTCTCAATGAAGCAGAATCAAACTGGTTCTTCAGTGTCTCTGATGACAAGACAGATAAAACCTAGGAAAACATGTGTTTGTGTAGAGGTGCATGTGGGGTGAGTGCTGGGAGAAATTCTTATTTTACATTTTCTACTGAGGAAACAATGCTTGCTCTGAGAGTCTTGCGCTCCAGTTGATGGTGTTTTTCTTCCCTGGTGATGAACAGACATCATCAGAAAGTCTCTTGTTGTTTCAGATTCCGTTTATCACATATTTGAACAGAGACTTGACAAGATTTTTTTTCAGGTTTTAATTATAGCTGACTGCATGGCTAATCCATAATTCTCTTTAGACGGAGTCACTGGGTGTTGAGTGATGTAACTTCAAATGTGATCAGTCTGCCATAGGTGAAGATGTAGCAGCTCTTTGTCAGAGCCAGTTCTGTTTCACCTAACAGTAAATGGAAGAAAGGCTAATTGTATAATGACAAAAGACAACGTTTGGAAGGGGATGAAAGATTCAGACACTGCAGTTCTGTGATTTCTCATTTCAATTCCAAAGTGAGAGCAGAGGAAAAATTCTTGCTTTCCATGACCACAACTCATTTTATCAGGTGGCTTTGGGCACGGTCATTCCTTCTGAGCCCTGAGATGTTTTATCTTTTCTGATCCATAGCATACAGATGCTGAAGTACAAAAAAACTCAGAGAGCACCTGTGGTTTCCACAGCCCTTCGAAATGAAGCTGCAAGAGTCTTAGCCAAGATCCTAGCAGCTGAGCTGAGGATGGAGCTGATCTTGCCCCATGTGAGGAAGCTAGTGCCTGCTGACATCCACTTTTGGGTTTATCATTAAACATTCCAAGTCCAAGCCCATGTCTCCTGAAATTACATGCCATGTTAAAGTTTGCAGTGATTCATTGGGAGTACTTTTTGTTGAGCAACCTCATGGTTTTGTTTTGAAAGCAGGTGGCTTTGAATCTGTCTTTAGTAGTCTAGATCATTTATCTTGCCCTTCTCTACATCCTCATATGGTAATAAGGAAGTTGTTCAAGCATATGAGCATAATTCAGAGTGTAGATTTCCCCTCAATATGTGATTGTGTAAAATGGGAGCATGAGGCATGACGTTCCTGATAAGGCTGTTTGTCCACGTTGCACTTTGTTTCTGAGATTTGTCCATACTTAAGATTTGAGAAAGATCCTCCTCCCTGAATGTGCTCCTTCTTTGTGCAGCGCTGTGCTCGGTTGTGGGACACACTGTGATTCCCTGTTGCTTCCTGCTCCCGTGTTGAGGCACAAGAACCCATCTCTCCCCGAAGATATGTATCCACAAATTGTTGCATTGTCAATGCCTTAAAACCTGACAGGAGTATTAAACTTTGCCCTCTGATGGGAGTGCATTCTCCAGTTTGGATCTAGGCTGGTAGAAGATAATATTGCATTTGTGTGCATTAGTTAGCAACTGAGCTGGCTACAGTCCGTTGCCCATCTGTGATGGGCTACCAGTAAACTGATGGTCACTTGGAAACTAAGCAAGAGGCAGTGAGCAAGTAGCCTCAAGAATGTTTTGGATTAGAGTGGTTTGAGAGACTTCAGACATCTGAAAGGAACCAGCCATGCAAAATCACTGCGAAGGGGTTTTTGTGGGTAATTCCTTTAACTGGACTTGAAAAACTTGTTCCCATCACAGAAATACAAACTAACCAAACAGTCACTATTGTTTGTTTTTTTTTAAAAAAACTGATCTAGCCTGAATACAACAAAATTTAATTATGCCTTCCTTGACAAAGTGAACTGGCCATGTCATGGGTTTGATCCCTCTCATCCTGCGTACCTTGGGGACTGCAGAGCTGTGGCTTATTGGGTGTATCATAGCAATGCCGAGATCAGCCCTCTGACAGAAATTCTCAGTCCCATGAATCAACAGGAGGTTTTGCATTATCTTTAAGGCTGCGGTTTCACCTCAATTTCAAGGTCTCTGTTTTAATCTCGAGACTCTCCTTGTTTTTCTGAGAAGAAATCCCATTGACCCAGCTAGCGCTTTGCTTCTGATTAGCATGGTAGAGTAGAGCCTGACCCACAATACTAGGAAATAAAATCCTTAAATAGCTAAAATGGGATTTTTAAAAAATGCAATTTATTAAATGATTTCTCTGTCAGTGATGTGTTTAGCAGGTATAGAAGACAGAATGAACTAAAGCAGGCTTTGGTATTTTGGAAAGTGAGTCATTTTTTCTCTTGCATCATGTATAAACTTTTCCCTTCTCATGTATGTATGGCTGAAATCACTTCGAGGTTTTGAATTTTCACTTCAGCTCTCTGGTTTTTGTTATTTTCAAATATTACTGAAAGTGATGGTTCATAGTCTTTAGGGTTTTTTAGTCTTGCTCTTTAGTTGTTTTTTTTTTAAATAAGCCAATGGGCAACATATAGGTGGTTAAATGAGCCGGGGAGTTACTGGTTTCTCACGTTTAGGTAGGAATAAGAGGTAGGTGTACTGATGGATCCATAATGTGGTGCCAAGGGGTGCTGCTGTCAAATAGCGTTTACGCAGGGGACCAACCTTGAAATCCTTGTGCAGTATGGTCATCTCTTTTCAAATTCTCAAGTATTTGTACAGATTCATTGAAATCAGTTTAAAGACGATTAACATGGGGCTGTTGCAACCAGCTGAGATAGCAGACAAGTGCTTCTTTTCTTTAAAGAGTGCAAAACAGTATAAAACGCTGTGGGATGAACATCCCACTCACAGGGGGTTCTTGCCATTCAGTTTGTTCAGTCCTCTTCTCACCTGAGCTCTGAGGTTCTTCATGCTGGAGGAATCCTATTGCTCAGTGTCCCAGATGTTTTAACATAAAGTCTAGAGCAGATAATGAGTACTGAGAGAGGCTAGAGAGAAACAGAGTTTCCATAGGCTGAGCACAGCCAGTTGGTCTCCACATGCCAGGACCAACAAGATGTTGTACGTGTGAAGAAATCCAGCAGATGGAGGGGTGTTAAACCTGCCCGTGTGCGCCCACTTTGTAGGGAGAAACAGCTGCTCCTCAGGGTGAACTTGATGACTTTCTTTTGAGTTCACAGCTACCAACTGCAGCTGAGCACTGCAGGCAAGAGAGGATTTGTCCTAACTCCCAAGAAGTTGGGCAAAGTAACATCATCAGGGCTTCATCCCTTCAGGAAAATTGTTGAAAGGCAGGCAGCTTCTACAACCAACTTCTTTGGGCTGTGGGTTTCTTGTACAGCTTTGGCTTGGTATGCTGCCAGGCCTGGTTCATCCTTGCTCTTGCTGTTTGGTAGGTCTGTTGCTTGCTTCAGACCCAGCACTGAGGTTTGGTGCTTTTGCTGCAAGTAGCCTTTGTAATAGTGGTAGCATAGTGACGGGTACAAAATACAATTCAAAGGAGGAAGACTTGCTGAAAAGAGCTTAAACAGCCAAGAAATGGGTACTACCACAGGCATTTCTCCCAACCCTCAGTAATTTTCTATTTTGAAAGAGTTTTGTTTGGGGAGGTGTATTTCTTGTCTAAAATTTTAAAAAAAGTCTTAACACTCCTCATGGAGCTGCTGCCCCAAATGTTTTTAGAACTAGTGTGCAGCTGCCCAATCTACCTTGTCTCCTTAGAAACTGGCTTGATCTTTAGTCTTGGCAGATCCCATAAGAGTCTATGAGATCTATTTGAAGGTTGCGTCGTGAGTCATTGGTATGAGAGGGTAGGCACTTCACAGCTTGCTGAATGTCAGCTGCGGCAGCGTGGTGCCTGGGATGTGCTGTGTCAAGGCTTGAGCTGCAGTTAATGGCATCCTGGAAATGCAAAGCTAGAAAGGGCTTTAGGAGTTGATCCTTTCATTTTGCTGGCAATAGCAGGAGCTCAGCTGGTAGCAGTCCTGTGCTGTGTTTGTTGTTGCTTTGTCACTGAGCCTTTGTAGCTGCTGGGACCTGTGTAGCCAGAGCAAGTTCCTCCTGGGGTTGTCCCCATGACTTTCACCCACTCAGCTGTGCAGATACAAAGTGCGTGGAAGAAGCTTGCCGTTGGGCCTGTCCCTCACATGCCCCTGATTAGTTTTTGCCTGGAATCTGAAATACCAAAGGCCTGCAGAAACCTTGCAAGGAGCTTGGCCGAGCGTGGCAAGGTCCTCTGGAGTAGAGTTCAACAGTCTGAAGGGCTCACCTGATTACAGCAACGTAGTCATGCAAAGTGACTCACATGAGATTATCTTTAATGTCATCGAGTGTTTCTTCTCATTACAATTGACAAGACAACCTGCTGGCTGTCTTGTCAACTATGGGGTTTTACTTGACGTGGCTGCAGTGTTGCGTGGTACGGAGAAATGCCGGGGTGCCAGATGCCCTCCAGCACAGTGCGGGCAGCATAGCTCGGTGCTCCCACTGCTGGCGGCATCGCCACCGTGCTGAGGGCAAGTGGCACAGCTGGGCAATAACCAGAGTGGGCAAAACCTAGCAGGGACCTTTGCTCTTCAGATTTAAGTGGGGATTTCAGCCTTAGGATGGCTTTATGGAAAGCAGCATGAGGTTTGGTTTAGGGAAGAAAAAAAAAGTAGTCCTTTCGAAAAGCAATTTGTTTCTGCTTTCTGTGAGCAAGGCTTCCAAACGGACTTGGTCAGTTCTGCAGTACGATCAACAGAACTGGAAAAAAATACCAAGTGAAGTAATACAGTGGCTGTGGTAAACATGAACTGAGGCCTTGGAAGTAGCTAATGGCATACCACAAAAGAGTCTCCTTTCACCCACCACGGGCTGTGCCAGCAGCAAGCGCTGCCAGCGCTGGCGTCTCGCAGAGGAAAGCATCATTTGGCTCCCTTTTGGATTTCATTACTCTTCCTGCACTCCCTTCTGCTCACAGCAAAAGCCTTTCTAGTTGTAAAGAAGTGAATTAACTCCCTTCATGTCAGTGATGGATGAGGCGCTTTCTCCCCCTTCAAAGAGGGGAACCGTGCTGGTGAATGCGGGCCAGTGGAGTTGAAAAGTCCAAGCGGAACAGGAGAGCCCGTGGGGTGACCCAGCTGCCAGGGGGACACCCTGGGGACGGCTCCCGCCGATGCCCTGCGAGTGGGGAACAAAAGCCCCTCTCAGCGTGCTTGCCCGGCCTTGAGGCTCATTTTTTTTTTTGTCCTGCTTTCAATGGACTTGGGCACATCCCTTAACTCACAGCAGCCGTTTGTGCAGGGTTCATGGAGCCTCAAAGGCTTTCAGAGGGTGCTCCTCCACCCTGCACAAAGGAGAGTTAGCACGCCGGTACTTGGGAGATCTCCTTTCAGGCGTCCATGGCTAATCATATTAAAGGTGACCTTGTGGGCAGCGCTTTCCATTGTTGCCATATGTTTTGTCCAGTGCTTGAGTGATGTTGTGCATTGGAATGTATTCATGCGTCGCCTAATTTAATCACCAGGCTTAATCCCCTCTTCTGTTCTACATCCTTAGAATTTACTGGCTCCTTTCTACCCTCCCCTGCATTGTCTGGGTCTCCTTCACAAGCTCATAGCAATGCTGCAGATATTTTTATTTATTTATTTACTTTCAGAGTGTATTTAAAATATAATCTCAACAACAAACATAGGAACCTCTCCAAAGGGTGAGCGAGCGCAGTGGATGATCTAGGAGGCTGATCCTTCATCCCTGTGATCTTTTTCTTCCAGCTTTTCCATAGAGGAATTAAGGATTAGGCTCATGGGTTTAAAAAAACTAAACAAAATACTACGAATGGAAAAATGACTGAGAAAGCAGTGTGTCTCCTTTTAATATTGTTGGAATAAATAACTAATTTTAAGAACTTGACTGTCTTTATGAAATATGGTGTTGGTTTCTGCCTTTAAATCTTACCGCTTTGGTATGGACGACTCCAATTCCAGGACTGACCAGACAAAATTAACCCAACAAAGCCCCAGGTCCATCAAGCCGAGAAACTGGAAAGTCTGATTTGTGCAAAACTAGCAAAAACCAGAGAGCTCTGCAAGAGCTGCCATGCTCTGCAGAAGCCAGACATTTCTAGGGAGCGGTGCTTTACAGACTGTCTTTTAAGGATGATTTCTGAAGTTTTTTCTAAGCCTTCCCTGCCCCAGCTGACTGCCGTATGGAGCAGTATGATAAAGATGGGAATTAGAGATTCAGTTGTGTTGTGACTTGCTTTAGGAGTGGACAGGGTCAGTCCCAGCAAAGGAAGGCAGTGGTGAGATTTTAGGATGATACACAATCAGGTTGCTAGTATGCTGAACTCCCAGGGGCAGGAAAACTTTTAATTTCCTTACACTTGCTGAGGCAGATTGTTATAATAAATACCTCATGCTTTGGTTTAGCTCTTAGGTTCTCCCTCTCTGCAAGCGGCGTGCTGGTACCCACAACTCTAAACAGTGGACAACATCCCGGATGTCTTTGAAACCATAAACATAGCTTGTACCAATTTAACTGAATTACGGTTTTGAGTTTCCCTGTGTGTGTGAGTGCATGCACACACAAATTTCTTGCAGTCAAGTTCTCGCACATGAGCTTGCTGATCTTCTGTGACTGTGTGTTATGGTTTTAGTTTGATAGGAAGAAGTAGGAATGACGTAAAAGATTGCAGATTTGTGACTGGTTTTAAAAATAGTTTTAAAATATTGTGTATCTTCATTCTGAAGAAATGCAATATTGCTTGGAAACCACAACTACCAAACATAAACCATGTTGAGCCCCTTACATATGTTAAATAACAGTGTGGAATAGAGGGTTATAAACAGCCTGCTGTGCATTAATGCTGGAAGAAGATCACTGATTCTACGCTCCGCACTCCGATCCGGAGATTGACAGCAGCATCACAGGCTCTGACATCAACTTGGCCCTACAAAAATACTTTACATTTTACACCACACCTTTTCAGAGTGAACCTTGCCAGAGCCCTTTTTGAAGCATCTACATGCAGAAATCGCTTCCACGCTGAAGTGTAGCTGTGTTGAAGCCAGAGGAAGACGGCTGGCCGTGGGTTAGCTGGAGGGCAGGGTGCCCGTCCTGCTGCCAGCGAGCTCTAGGCTCACTGGGACAAGTCGCCTGGCCCCTGTCCACTCCTGCTTCCTCTTTCCTTGTGACAGAGGAGCTGCGAGGTCCCTAGGAAAGTGTGAGTGGGAGCAGGTCGCTGCCAGAGGAATTCAACAGAGCCACAGCCAGCCCCTTCCCAGGGGAGCCCAGCAGTTGTGCTAACAGCAGCAACTCTTGCTGTCCATGGGAACGGGCAGGGATGTCCTTGGAAAGTTTTGGATCTCCTGCTTGTGCACCAAGCAGCTGTGCTTAGACACGTCACGAGATTCAGTTAAGTAAGGGAGAGGAGGTCATGGCACACAGCCCACCTCTGCCGGAGCAGGAGGGAGCCGGCACTGCACGCCAGTGTGTGGAGAAGATGCTCTGCAGAAGGCGGTGGGCTGACTGTGCATGGCAGGAGATGCCTTCCCATCCCAATCCCGTGCACCCAACAGTGTCAGGGGCAGAAGGTTTGGCCAAGGACGCAGCTCAACTGCCTGCTGCCTGCAGTCCTGGCAGATTGTAACAAGCTGTGAGAGAGTCCAGATCGTCCCCAGAGAATGAGCAAAGCTCAAGTCAGCAGTGCTAGGGCTGGACTTCAAGACTGCCAGGTATTTCACAGCAGCACCCCAAAGAATTGGGGGAATGATGTGGCTGTCAAACTGAGATCAGTGTGGTGCAATCAGGGTATTCTGCAGCTTCATAGTCCCGTCTCCAGTTTAATGGCTTGCAGATATAACTAAACCTAGAAATACTGTTGTGATCTCTCCTGTTACCTGGCAGAGCTCTTGCCATGTCAGAGCAGGGGCTGTTCATATTTTAATGGGTTTATCTCTTGTGTGGAGGGTATTACAAGCTCTCATCTGTCTTTCAGTGCAACTCTACGGAAATCCCTCCAGGCATGAGGCAGTACCTGGGCGCTGAATTAATCTGTGCTCCTGGGTTCTCACAGCTCCATTAGTGGCTTAGCAGGGGAAGCAGTTAGCATTAACAAACTTAAGAAAATAGGATTTGCTGTGTTTGATCTGCCCTCGGCTCCTTGTATCCTCCCAACAGCAATGACAAAGACTGGGCACATTACAGGAAGACAAAAATAGTCTGATTTGTAAAACGTGTGTCAGCATCCTCCAAGGCTTTTGTGGGTGGGGGGAAAGTTGCACTGCAGTCAGGTGCAATAAAAGATAGCAAACCTTTTTTCCTCCAGCCACATGCACAGACACATCTGCACCCACAGCTCTTACCTTGCCTTTCCTCGTGACTTGAGCCACTTGAAGACAGCGCAGTGTCCATCCTGCTTCAGGTAACTGCTGCCTTGTGCTCTGTCACTGGTGTGAGGCTGGGGCACCTCTCAGAAACCATCCAGCACTTTGTGAAGGACTGTTTGTCCTCTTGCTTTTCATAAAATTAATGTTTGCTGTTGCAGGTGTTCTTGTTCTATATTCCGTTAAAGAAACTGCCTGCGAGCCGTGCGCCGTGTTTCCCTTGTGGTGCTGTGTTCCTT
The DNA here is from genome assembly GCA_013398225.1 of Steatornis caripensis. NCBI lineage: Eukaryota > Metazoa > Chordata > Aves > Caprimulgiformes > Steatornithidae > Steatornis > Steatornis caripensis. Next base: position 248,049 of record VZSC01014163.1, read on the forward strand.
AGCTGAGCCGTGCATCCGTCAGTGGCTGGATCTGCCCTCCCTTTGGGAGCCACAGACTTCTGCGATGCTGTTCTCTACTGACCGCGAGCTCTCGCAAAATAGCAGGGCCAAGCGAGAAGCTAAACTTCAGACTGCTTAAACCTAGGGTCAGTAAGTTGAGACCTGTTTCCAGACATGATGGTCAGGTGTCTGAAATAACAGCAGTTGGGGATAATGACCTGTTACCTGTAGTACCCTCTAATAACAACATACCAAGCAGCGAGTTTAGAGGGGTTTTTCACTCGGTTGTGTCACTTTTCATCTAAAGCAAACATGGAACATACTGACTGCTATTCTTAAGTCTTTCAGTCTCTCACATACCGCTTTGGGACAGAAACGCCTTAGGGATCTCTTTCTGATCAGGCTTTGCTTTTCTTCATCAGATCAAGATGGCGTATACATGGACTTCCATTCCACCCACCCTGTGAAAAAGCTGGTCCTGCAGACCCCTCAGGTCCCGGGTACGACCACCTGGCAGGCTGCAGGCACTGTGGCTGCACAGAAATGCCTGTCTGTTCTGCTGCTGACACTTGTCAGCTTAGGGGAAATTTTACGTCAGCCATATGCTTAAAGTTTCTCTCCTTATTAATAGTGAGAAATATTTTGTTTTTTTCATGGTTACTTTAACTCGCTTGGTTGGTCTATTTGCTCCAGGATTTTCAGAGCGGTGGACCTATTTGCTGCTCTGCCAGCCACTGTTGTGCAGTGAGCTTTCCGACAAGCCGGGCATTATGAGGCCCAGGGTCTCTCTCGGTTCTGCATGTCGGTGACGGGTGCTGCTGGTGTCGTGCTCCCCATCACTGGCTGCTCTGCCCGCAAGTTTGGCAGTGCAGTGTCAGCGGCTGCATTTCCCATTTGTTTTCTAATGTGGCAGACCCTGGTCTTGCCTGTTCCAGTTCACACCAGTTACAGGTCCCTGTGCTGCTCCCTGGCCTCTGGCCGTTGGCCTCTCGTCTCTCCTGGGGTCTCCCTAGTGGTCTAGAGCATGCAGTGTGGTGTCACAATTCGTTAGCTTCTGAAGAAGGTATGTTTAATTCACCAAAGTAAACCCTTTGCAATTGTATAATCTGTGTTTTAGTCCTGTGGTTTCCTAATCATGCATCTAGAGAATGAGCTCATCCAGTTTATAAGTTATAAAGTGAACGGAAGTATTCAGCTCTTCTTTCTAAATAAATCTGGATCCATTTCTCCCTGGACTGTGGACTCTGTTTGAAACCTCCAATGCAGGCAAGTGTACATGTTTAAAAATAAACTCATTTGCAGTTTATATTTCTGCCAAGTGGTGAAAGTTGTCTCCTGCCCCATCTTTCCAGAAAGGCTCTTCAGCTTTGATTTGCAGCTGTCAAATAAAAGCCAAGGGTATGATGCCAGCTTGCCATTTTGCTGACAGCATCCACGTGCCTATGCAAAGGATCCAGGCACACTTCTTTCTGGTTTTGCTGTACTGCCTGACCACTTGTAGCGGAGGTTTTGGGGGCCACTAGACAGCAACAGAACAGCCCTAATATGTGCTAGGGAACATGCATTGGTGACTTTGCTCCCATGATCTGAAGACCCCAGGATCCTCACTGCATCCCAGAGGAGATGTTTGGAGAGCAAGACCTGGGTTCCAGGCTGGGAACCTCTGTCCTAGGAGGTTAGTTTAAGAAAGGGGGAAAAGCTTTCTGCTATCTTGCATCTTCCCACGTCAAGGATTCACTGGCTTTGCATGTATTTTATCTAGTTGTTGGTTGCAGGAAGCAGCAGAGGAGAGGAATAACATTTGAGTAAACTGTGGGATTGTAAAACAGAAATGGACAGGGGGATTCAGGCCAGAGTAATACTCCAAATGAGTATCAGCTCCATTTCCTAGGCTGGACAGGGTTTGGGGATGACATTGTCCTTTAGCCACATGCATGGATCTTGTAGCCTGTTAACAGAGGTAGTTTGCTGGCTAATGTCATGAGAGGGAAGAAACATTAGAGAGGGGTGCAGAATGAGTAAAACTCAAAATGATGTGTTGTATTGTTGCAAGTAAGAGAGAACCCTTCTGTATGGGAGACCTCAAGACTGGAAAGTAGAGCAGGAACGGAGAGGAGGTCCCACCCCTAGAAGAAGATCACCCTTTGCTCTGCTGCCCATTTACACGCAGTTGTTCTTCTGACTTGTGAAAGGCAGCAAGGCTGGCAAGGAGTTTCTGTCAAAACACATCACCATCGTCTTACACGCAGGAGCTCCAGGATGTGCGGTTTGGCTGGCTGTGAAGCATGCTGGGTGCCCAGCATGTTCCTTGCTGATTCCTTCCTGTGCCTGCTCTGCATTTCAGTTTGGGGGTTGAAATGTCTCAGAAGTGGTGACAGTGGGGCAGGAAGAGGTGGGTAGTGCAGCTGCCAGTGATGTCCCCTTCCAAGCACCCTTTCCGCAAGGAGCAGGCTTATGGGACAGCTCATTTTACCTCTCTGCTTGTCTCTGTCCTCTGGGGATGGACAGTGCTGAGGCCACAGGGCAGCAGGGAAGAGTTCAGGAGCCTCCTAGAGAGTTTACACCTTCACCTGGAAAATGTGCATTTAGGGATGGGGAGAAGGGGTCTCACTGAGGAGGCAATGGGAGAGATGGGACCAGTTTAGGACCATTTCAGGACTTTCAACCAGTAGCAACAGCAGTCCCACAACCAGGTACTGAGATGGCCAAACGTTTGCTGTCTGCAAAGCCAAAAGGGAAGGAACACCCCAGACTAATGCGACAGATAACTACTAGTTGAGTTGGTATTAAGTTTCCTTGTCTTTCCTCTTTTTCCACTGTAGGACTTTTGTTTTCTTCTTTATTACCCCTGTCCTTTCCTTACCACATGTTCTTCAGTATCTACCCAGGGTCTTTCTCCAGCAATTTTGAACTGCAGCACAGATAGAAAAGCTCGTGGAAGGAGAAGTGCTTCGGTCTCAAGAGCAGCTTCTTTAAGTGAAAACACAGCTGTGAGGTTTGCAGGCTGCGCTTCTGTAAGGGCTCGTCCAGCCGGCACAGCCAGCACCGCTGCAGTTTTTCCAGCACGCAGGAATTGGGAAATCCATTGTGAACAAGATTGAGTTTGATGGCCTCTGTGAAGGCAGATGGATGTATTTTTAAGGGATGGGGTGCCAGAAACTCTGTGATTACGTTACTGGAGCATGGCTCGTTTTTTGTGGTTTTAAAAGTGAGTGTCAGGACTTCAGGACTATTTTTTTTTGGGTCAAAACCGAAGTTTAGGCGGGGCATAAAAACCTGCTTGATGACTAAGTTTATTCTTAAAAAGCTTTCTAGACCTTGCTGGAGAGGGGAGCCTTTATTCCAAGAGGAAGCTGATACCAATCTGTTTGGACCTCCACATAAATAGGGTTAAAATTGAATGAGTGCCAAGGGTGGAAAAGAACCCCTGCCTTTCTGGAGACTGTTCTCCATGTAATTTTTAGATCCAGTCCCCTGGTTTTTGTCTTGGAGGCTGTGTTCTGCCTTGCCTCCTTACCTTAGATGAACTCTTTCTGCTTGAATACCCTACCACATTGGTGGAATTATATTGAACAGTTATAACCAAGGCTCGCCGAAGCATGCCCTTACATTGTCCCAGCATTGGGACATCTGAAATCTTTGACCTGGTTACTCGGCTGAACTGATAATACATCTCTGATACAGTGCATGTGTAGAGAAAACTTTTCATCTAATGACAGAGGTTTGCTGCTTGGAGCCAAGGCTGGGAGCAGGGAGATCCAAGCCAAACCATTTACTCAAGGGCCATGCAGAATTTGCCCAGTCAAGTCAATACAGGTACTGGCAGTGTTTCAGCAGCCAGAAGGCTGCTCCTCACGCTCTCTCCTTGTTGGAGCTACCACGCTTTATCGCATGACTGGGGCCCTAACTGCTGCAGGTCTTAAACTTTCTTTAAAATGAGGGTGGCTGCTGGCTGCACCGAAGCTCAGGCAGGCCTGGAGGTCCGTGACAGCGTTAAGCACTGCTCCTGCTTTCTGAAAAGCCTCGTTCAGGCCTTGGTGGAGGAAGCCCTAAGGTGTAGGCAGCTTCCCCTCCACCCTCCACCAAGGCCTGTCTGCTCAGAGTCTGCATTGGGTCCCTGCAGGCTTGGGCGGCACAGAGCTGTCGGTGCAGTGAAGGGCAGCTGCCCTGAGCCCTTCTGCTTTCGCTGGTGTCTCATGTCTGTGTCTGTGTGCTGGTTTGGTGTCTGCTCACCACTGTCAGAGGAGTGTGTGGGAACTCTCGAGTGCAGATGAAGCATGTTGGTGTCTGGCGGATGGAGGCACAAGGAGGAGCAAGGAGGCATCCCACTGCCAGCCAACTATCCTCTGCTGGATTTAAGGATGTAGGAATAGAGAGGGGGAGGATATTACCAACCTAGAGAGTGGAGCCATTGCACGAACAAGTGTTACATGCACACAGCCCTCTATGCTCAGTGACCACTGTGGGCAGGACATGACTTTCCTCAAGGAGGTGGCATTACCTTCACCTCAAGCCTACAGTATGCACCACCAAACATTACCAGGTATCGTCCACGTGCTGTAAGTGCGTCTCCTCGCTCCATCCACCAGTCGCTGGACAGCGTGCCCACACCTGCTTGGTAGCTTGGGTGTGATGCTCGCCTCCGTGGAGGCAATGGTGTCCTGCCCATCGAGCAGCCTGCCCCAGCCCCTTTGGATTTCAGCGCCCTGCTCCTCTTCTGTTTGGGTGTATTGCAATTGTGTCTGGTGGCAAGCGAGCCTATCCATCACTGTAACCACACAGATCCCAATTACTCCTTTTGACAGCTCTTATTCACACACCTCCTTGTGCCTCTGACATCTCAATTATTGATGGGACTCGACTGGTAGGCAGCACTCTGTTCTCAGCGTGGCTACGTTCCAGCTCCCTTTCCCATTGAGTTCACTCACGCACCATGCCGAGCGTTTCTTTATGTGCAAAGCTACTGAAGTGGAAAGGGTCTTTATTAGTATGTGAGCTCCAGGGCTATGCTACCAAAGGGGACAGCGCAAGCCAAATCGCACCCAAGCACTGCACTGGCAAATTTCCTCTCCCTCTTCTCTCCTAGTGAAGCCCATCAGTGTCTTGTAAAATGGATGATCTCATATGTTTAATGCTGAAGATCGCTTGATATGATGAGCCTTCCTTGTGATGGGTTCACCCTGCGCTTGCATTTCTGTAAGAAACCTCAGTCCCCCATTGCCCCTGCAGGCATAAAAACTGGTATTTTGAAGAGCAGTGCCCTTTCTTTGTCTTGATATTAGTTTGTTTGCTGGCTTTATGGCAAGCCTTTGCGTTCTGACAAGGAGTACTGACGCACAAAAAAAGGAGCTTCAAAGCAGGACATGGTGTTGAAGCAACGTTGTCAAATTGGTTAAGAGTTAAAGCTGTGCCAGAGGGAGGATTGCAAAAGCCTGCGTGTTTTGTAGGGCTTCATGTATCTGGGGGGGCTCTGGATGTCTCATGACATTGCTGTAGCAGAAGTCAGATAGGAGGAATGATAAAGTAGTTGATCTGCTCCTGACATCTCTCCTGCCCCCCAGCATTGCCCTGCAACCTTCTTTAATTCAGAAGTAACCAGAGGTTTTGTGCTTAGTGAACAAAGGCAAAAGGAGAGGGGTGGCTGCTGGAGAAGATGGGACCAGAGACGAGAAGCAGTGTAGGGTGTGCGGAGAGCTGAGAAAGGACACTTGAGATTTGTTCTCAGAGATCTGTGGCAGCAGGCGCCTCATAGATCAACTTTAGCGTGAGAGGAAAGATCTGCGGAGCAGACCTTCCAAAGCACCTGGGGAGTGTATGTGCTTTTGCAGCTGAGCATTGCCATGCAGAAGCAAGCGCATGTCTGAGGGTGGTCAGTGGAGCAGTCCTGTGGCAGAGAGGACCCAACTAGGTATCTAGTGGCTGTGGACAACCCTTTCAAGCTTAGTAGGAAGCTTACAGTCTCCATTTCAGTTCGCCTCCTGGCAGCACTCAGCTGGTCCTTCTCTACCTGCCTTATCCGCTCTCTTTCTGCCCTGTGATGAGTTTTGCCTGGGGTCTCTTGCGCAGAGACCAAATGCCACCAAATGAGCAAAGGCAGCCAAAGCCTGTGCTGGGTGAGGATCACAGGTCCCCTCTTCCCGCTCCTGGCTGGCCACGACAGTGCATCAGCAGGCCGCATCTGCAGATCTGTGCATCAGCGACAGCGTGGCTGCCTTGAGCTATGGTTGCTGGGACAGACCCTTAGTTACCTGTCTCTCCGTGTGACAGCCTGACCCTGGCATTTCTCTGAGTGGGGTCCTCTTGTCACTGCGGGTGACAGCAACATCGTTTTGCCTGACAGTATTGCCCCAGATGGTCAAGCTGTGTATAGTCCCCGTTACACAGACCTTGCTGGCACTGTCAGGTAGCAGAGACAGCTGAGCCTGCCAAACAGGGTGGGTTTTATTTGTGTGGAATACCACGAGCAGACAAAGAAGGGTTAAAATAACAGAAAGTTGAAAAGTTGTTATCTCTGGGAACTGTGATCTTTCCTTTTTGGGTAGGCGGGTTCTGTGAGACCCCGTCTCCCTAGATAGTGGAAAGGTCACCCTCCCGTACCTGATGGCCACACGGCTTTCCCCGATGGCCTGTCCAAACAAGGCTGTTTTCCTTCCCAGCCCTTTTCCTTCCTTTCCTTCCCCTGGACTTGTTCCTTGCACAGAGCTGGATCCAGCCCCGGGTGGTGCTGGGGGCCCAGAGCCCAGGTGAGCTGTAAGCAGAGATGCTCGGTTACTGCAAGCCGAAAGTTCGCCTAGCTGAGACTTGCAAAGGAGAGACTCAGGCATTCCTGAGTTTGTCATGAAATATTGTTGAAAGTGGCCAAAGCCACACTTTTGCCTGATTTTCCACTTTTTGTGTTTCTTTTCTAGCAACTCTGCAATGCAGTGCCTCAAGGCACAGGTGGAGGCTCTGACTGAGATAACCGCTGTCCTTTTTGCCTCAGAGGTGCTTCCTGATATTCTAGCAGGAAAGCTGTGGAAAACCTGGCCCAGAAAAATGGCTCTGGGCAGTTCCCAGTTCCTCCTGCTGTTCCCCGAACCAGGGCAGCTCACTTGAGGGGACTCTGGCTGCACACGAGTGATCTTTGCCCATGCCACAGCAAGGTGGTCACTTGTCTCCCTTGGGGTGGTTGCTTGTTTCTTGCTGGCCTCCTGCTCCTGTGAGATAGCTGCCACGTGCCATCATAGCATCTGGAAAGGCTGGACCTGCAGCCTGGCTTCATGGATCTTGGCAAGAAGAAATGTCCCCAGCAGGCCCTGCTAGTGCTGTGTTAGGCGCTGGTCTCCAGAATGGATCTGAGGAATCTGCTAAGCTGTAGTGAGGTCAGCGCTTACAGGAAGGGGGAGCTGTGGAGAGCGTGAGAGGTTGCTGCCTGGATAGCGGGTACGAGTTGTGATACTTTTACCAACAGACACGTGCAAAGCGTGAACACGTGTTATATGCTGCCACAGGAGCGTATGTTTCAGAATGGCTTACAGAGTTAGGGGCACAGAAGTCAAAGGAGATCAGCTGCATTTGACCTGGTACTCGGTTCTTAACTCAGTATCCAAGATGGTAGATTTTTTGATAATTTCATAGTATGCAGTTGTATTTGGGTCAGTGAGAGCACAGCATATGACTTTGCTGCTCCTTAGGGAAGGGAAAATCAGTGCACCATCTAATGACTCGGCATATGGAGTTTCTTAACAGCGTATGGGAGAAAGATGTTTTAATTCTGAGTTCATTCCTGAATAAGCCGTTAATTTGAGTTAGCAGTTTCCTTCGAGCTCGGAGGAGTACGTGATCAAATGGAGTGGCTCAACACTGCTCTTTCCCTGTTAAAAAAGTCAGGCTCGTCATAAAACCCTCCTTTGACTTTTAGCCCTTGCAGTGGTCTTCCCAGACCGTTTCAAGAGTCCTGCACCATCCAGAAGTGGTCACAGCCCTACTGTTAGTAATCTCTGTGACCCAAAAAAGCCAAACCACTCAGTGCATGAGGACTGCAGCTACCTCCTCCGGAGGGTGCTGCCCCTCTTACCCAGCCTGCTGGGTGCAGCTCAGGGTCTGCAGCCCTTTTGCAGAGCCCAGGGACTGCACCTCATGGCTGCAGGAGCTGGTGGGACACTGATCTGAGGCCCAGCTTCCTTCTCCTGGGTAAAGAGGCGCTGCTCAGATGCGTCCCCTGTTGCAAGGCTCAGCCCCATGCTGTATTCTAGGCAGTTCAGCATACAAAATCACTGGAGACATTTTCAGCAAAGAAAGTCTCCTTGCAGAACCATTCTGTTGCTTGTTGAAAGAGGATTAATTTTTCTCCCTTAAATAAAATGAGCCGTGTTTGAAATCTGAAAGCCCTTACCGAACGCCTTCTTGGAGCTACAAAGAAAGTGGCTTCCAGGTCACATCATAGCCTCCTGCCGGACGCGGATCCAAACTGCAAACCCTTCTAACAGCTCTTTAATAACTCTGCACAGAAGGAAAAATCTGTCACCTTTCCCTCTGTGGTTTCTCCTCTGTTCTAATTCACTGGAGGAACGAGATGGAGCCGGGAAAGTTTTCAGAGAAAGACTCGTGGGAACTACAGCTGCCCATGGAGAAGACTCATTTCTTTAGTGTCTGAGGGGAACCGCAGTCGCTTTGGTGAGGAGTGGTGTGTGTGGGTGGGTTTGGAGGGGTGAACTGTTATGACCCATGCATTTCAGAAGAACCACAAACACTTTATAGTAACAAAGGGTGGAAAAAGAGAGAGGTTTCTGCAACGCATGTGACTTTTCCCTGAGGTTTGGAACCTTGCGGTATGTTCCAGGCCACGGTGTTTGCGCGTCAGTCTTGATGAGTTAAGCTTTCTCCCACAAGCCTCACTTGAAGTTGCTGTGATGACTGAGAGCCTAAAATGTTGCTTTTTTTTTTTTTCCTCATTCTCCCCCACCCGCTTTCCTTTCTGCAGCTGAAGCTCTCGTTTACCTTGGACCAGGAGAGTGGGATGCCTCAAGGCTGTTATATCTATCAGTACCGGGACAGCAACAAGTAAGTCCAGCGAAAGACTGCATGCAGCAGATAGGGGAAGGTGCATTGAAAAAAACCTGGCCTTTCTTCTGGCAGAGGGCTCACAACTGCTTGTACCACTTAAAAGTAGATTAAAGCAGGCTTCGGGCTTGACCTGAAACTGGGAACAGCTCCTGTAAAGGCCGGATCCTTTAAAATGCACGAGGCCCTACAGCCCCCATTCTCCCGCAGCATTTAAAAGCTGCTTTTATTTGGCTGGAAGGCTGGCTCTTGGGTACCATGGGCTCTGGCAGAACTCAGCCAGGCTTTCTTCAGGGGTGTTTGCATCTCAAACACTGAACTGTCTTGTGCTGGGGTGACTCTGGGAACATGGGCAGGGGGTAAAAGCATCCAAGGCTGCACAAGCCCCGAAGAAGGCAGCCCTCTGTTCTGCTCAGCTACAGAGAGATGCAGCGTCCCATTCTCTCTGCTCGGGTTCATGCGTGGGTTCACAGACTGGCCTTTCATTTGTGGTACTACAGCCCCAGTGCAGCCACGCACTCTGTTTTCATAAGGTACCGTATGATATTCAAGCTTTGGATGTGTTTGGAGCACAGAGTCCTCAATTTCTAGGTATTCTGTCTATTTTTACTAGCTGCCGTAGTGAATTGGCACCCAAGATGTTTTTATTTTAAATCACATTCTCATTATCAAATCGACGGCAGCAGCACAGTTCAGGATATTTCTGTGTCACGTTGGGTTACTTTGCCTGAATACCAGCATGTCATAAATCCATAGCCTGTTGCCTCCACCCATGTAGTTCTGTTTCTTGCCAGTTATTGAAGGTTAACCTTAAAAAGAAGGGTATATGAAATTCTAAATGAACAGAACAGCCTGGAATTAGATCTGCTCTGAAACGCTGATGAGAACGGTCCCGACAAGGAAGAGGGACATCCGCAAGGAGCACCTGCCCCTTTCTAAGCTGAGAGATCTCAGTGTTTAAACAAGAAGGGGGATAATTTCTGGGGGAATCCTTCCCACCTGTGGATGGGCAAGTAGCGTGCAGTACACAGTCTCATCCCAACTGTCCTGGCCCCGGAGGCACGAATGAGAATAGCTGGTACCTCCAGCACCACCAAACTAACAAGGAGACGTGTGGTTCAGCACAAAAGCATTAAGTCAACAAGGGAAGAGCGTTTGTTTTTGAGGTTTTCAAAGGCGGCAGCATACAATGGACAGCAAGGAAAAGAAAACCCCCAGACCTATTGGGTTTTGTTAAGGATGTTTATAGATCCAGTGTTTCTAATTGTGTGGTGTATATCTCAAAAATCAGCAGCCATGGTTTTTTCTGCCACAGACCCTCCTCTCCCTGGGCTCCGGTGGGTGTTTTGTGCCATTGTTTGAGGAAACTCCAGGGACGGGAGTGGAGCTGTTTTGTTTAAACACTAAGGCCAATAGCAATTTCGCTTGGAAACCTTACTTTTTGCTTTGAGTGGTCCAGCATGTCACAAAGTAGCTGTGGCATGTTGGCAGCTGTTGATTTAGAGATGTATGGCTGTGACCTGCATTTCTGGCAAGTGTGGGAGCTGAGCCACACCAAGCCATGCCAACCAGGATCATGGGTTGGAAGAATACGGTGCGAGTAAGATGAGTGGGATTGCAAGCAAACCCAGACTTTGTGCACGTCTGACGAATCCAAACTGCGCTTATAACCTCCCTGTGGAGCCCGGTGCTTTGTATTTTATAGCTTTCTTCACCAGCCTAGGGGGAGCAGGATCCCATTTCTCAGGGAGAGCCTTGCTAGGTTTGCTTGTCCCCCTAAGCCCTGTGCATGCAGTCCAGCACCTGTGACAATCCTTGGCCGGCGAAATGAAGCGTGGTCTGTGCCTCAGCTGACATATTCTTGCAGGTAAAGTGCCCTTGAGCCAAATGTGTGCTTGGTTCTGGTTGTACCCTGGGTGATTTTGGCAGAGCTCACGTGTGCTGCAGCTTTGTTTGCAACAGAGCATTGCATTTGAACAGCTTAGCAAAGCACTGGACGTGGCTCCGGCTCAGCCAAGCAGAGGCCGTACTTCTCAAGCACTGGGCCTTTCATAGGGTTCATTTGTTGTCCATACAATAGCATGGCAGTTGTCCTCATAATTTTTCCTTAGCAATTTCCCAGGGTAAATTGTAGACCTTGTGTTCTCCCAAGCCTAGTTAGGCTTTGATGGTACTCATCAGGACCCAAAGGGATAACTGCCCTTCTGCATCCTTCTGAAGATGCATCTAGAAGTTAAAGCAGCGTAAGATTTCTGTCTGCACCATGTTTTGGACCTGTTGGCAGCCCAGAGAAGGAATGCCGGTGACGCACTGCAAGCTCATGCCTGGGAAAGACTGAAAATGTGCACCCCGGAGCCCAGCATCCTCTACAGAGCGTCGGAGCTGGGACCCACAGCGGGGACAGACTCATGGCAGGAGCACAGTTGTGTGAAGCTCTCAAGCAGCAGCTTTAACAGGAGGAAGCGGAGGTCATCCTGGTTGATGGGAACCCATTCCAGCCTGGAGAGTGTGCCTGGTGCCCCGGAGATATGTGAGAACGGGGCTGTCCATGGAGAGGCTCAGTGCCACCCTGGTGACCAGAGGAGTGTGCCTTCATTTCCAAGTGGCAAATGCTGTTCCAAGCTGCAGCCAGATGGGGCCACCGGAGAACAGCAGATACTGGCCTCCCGCTCTCAGAACAAAGGACCACAGCATTGCTGAAAGTGTAATTACCAGAGCAATTAAAATGTCTATTGCCTAGGCTAGAAGTGCAAGTAGCATGCAGGCTCTTACAAGGGCAATCAAATGGAATTTGTTCCCTTTAAAGTGATAAAACCTGCCAAGGAATTTTTGCCTGCTCCCGGCAGCTTCCCATTGCCTGCCTGCCTGCTTGCCTGCAGCAGCGCTCATGGGCACAATGCTCGCCAGATGCCCGCTCCGCTATTGCACCCTGGGTGCTGAGCGCTTTGGGGACACCAGACTCAGCAGAGCCTTGGGAGCCTTGTATTGAGAGCAGAAGAGGTGCTGAGCAGCCACCTGTGATAATCTATTGGTATCTGATGGCACTTGGTTGTCCCAGTAGCGACCGAGTGCTGTACTAGGAGCTGTATGGAGAAGAGAGGCTGTCACTGCCCATGCAGTCACAGGGGTGAGACCAGGGGATATCACTTCTTCCCCTTTTCCCTGCACAGACCCAGACATTTTCCTTCCCTTGGCTGCCGGTTCTTCCCAGCCTTTCAGTTCTTCCTGGCCCCAGAGGAAATGAGTTGACCCCACGTAGAAGCAAACAGTCTGCTTTCTCATTTTCAAGCCATTTTACTTAAATTCTCCCTAATGGGCATCAGTCAGTATAATCAAGAGAGCGCTGGGTTGCTGCGGGAAGGCTGTCCTGCGACGAGAGTGCTGTGCCATGACACAGGGACAGCTGGTGATATGTGCTGGGTGATGTTTGGAACAGGAGCGTGTTGTCAGCCTTCACGTGGCCCCAGAGCAGCCACACCCAGGAGAGGACAGCCCTGGCAGCCGTCCCAACGTGTGACTGCGGCACAAGTCGGGTGTTGAGGGTGCGACTGGCTTTCTGCCGCTGCCTCTGTGCAGGCTGGGTTTCTCTGGCCATGCACAGGATCCAATTGCAAAACCCAGATAGGCAGTCAAAGACCATCAAGGCTATTCGCATCCACCGTGGCCCACAAATCCCGTCTTACAACACGCACTCACTGCTCCCAGATCTAGGAATATGATACTGGCTGCACTGAGGAAACGCTGGCTGCCCGCTCTGAAGCCTGCCTGCATGGTGCAGCAGGTCCTTCTCTTGTGAGCTGCCAGGCAGTGAAAGAATGAGATCAAAAAAGGTTACAGGTGATCATGAAAGGCTTCTTCCAGCCTGAGTACAGGAAGAGCCAAAGCCAACATGAGATCCCAGAAGAAATTAATTGTGAGAAGTTTAGTGTCTTTTGGCTGTATCCAAGAAACAGAAGATTCAATCTGTTTTCTGCGTTCACTGTTGCTATCCAGGCACTTCTCTGGAGACCTCCTAGGCTCTGCTCACCTACCCACAGCAAGTCTGACCCTTCAAATGACTTTGTCTTCCTCCCAGGACTCTCTACTTACTGTCGCCTTTCTCAGACGCGGTGCTCAAGGTCCCTGTGAGCTCAGACCCACTGAGGAGCTATAAATCCCTGTCAAAATTCATCCTGTTACGTGGGCCATATTTGCAGGGTGTTGTGATGCATCCTTGTCCCCAGGTGGTTTTCTTGTAGCATGATTTTCCTGCTCCCTTAGCCTCCAGGTATTGATCTCCTCCTCATGTCACAGCCACCACCTTTGCCAATAAACCAGCCTGCAGTTCTCCAATGAATTTCATTTTAATTCCTTGCCACAGCTGGAGTTTGTGTCGGGATTATGAATTTGCAGTGGGGGCTTTCATGTTCTCTTCAGAGTAATTTCTAAACCCAGAGGAGCAGCATCTTGCATGGAAGCTCTTAGAGACCTCTTACAAAAGCAGCGTTGGAGTATTGATAATTTTTTCTCTCTAGGGACCCAGAGTGCTACAGATAGAGCTGCTTCGCAGTGTAGCCACTTGCAGGCAGCACCACACAACTCTTCAGGATGAGAAGTGAAAAATAGCTCCAGTTGAAAGGAGAAGTGGTGCCCCCTTTTATATAGAGATCAATGATGCCTGGTACATTGGATTATCACTTAAAACACCAGGACTTCAAATGCCAGGGTGCATGCACTCCTGATGCTGACAGGCTAGTGATATATAATGCTGTTTGGGTTAGCAACTGAGCTCCTCTGTGCAATCTTTTCATAAGGTGAATGTAATATCTGCGTTGACGTACCCAATGTTACATCCCAGCCTATAATTATGCTTGAAATGTTTGAAGGGGTTATTTGTCACTAACACTTTAACTCACTCCATTTATGATACCGTTCAGGGCTGCAGCAGGTTTGGTGTGAACAGAGCTTGGGTGGAGGTTTAGCAGGGGTTATTTTTCTGAATAGCATAAAGCAGAATTGTTTGGGGTTTGTTGTTTTTTGCTAGGAGAGCTGTTGACTGGGAGTGCTAGGAACAAAATACGTAAAGCAGCTGACACAGCATAACTGATTTGTTTTCAGATGTACTTCCCAGGTGTACAGCTCATGTGTTGGACTTTAGCATGGACCTGGTTGCTTTGCAATGAGCTGGCAGGTTTCCCGTAGTATGTTTTGTTCCTTATGAGAAATTGAGGCTTGCAGAGTGGGTTGTTTGTACAAGGAGCTGCTGCACAGCTCACACAGTCACTGGGTGCCTGACCTGCCTTGTTACACAGTTGTTTCATGGCACGCATCCCAGCAAAGCCGTACTGCTTGTATTAGTGTAAAGGAAGTGGTCGCCTGCCCTAATGGCATCTGATTTGCTGATTAGCGATCAGCAAATACGTGCTCTGCCCTCCTCTGACCTGCTTGGCCAGGGAAGTCTCTGAAGGTGGCATCTTCTCTTGTTTGTCTTGTCTGGCAGACTGGGATTGCATGGGGGAAATCCATATATATGTAATTCCTTGACATCACAAGCTTGGATGGGTGTTGTCTAGTAGCAGCTATTCACCTGAAGCTTATGAAATGCCCTATTTAGGTTTCAGATCCAAATAAAATTAATCCCTTTTCCAGCCAATGTCAAATTCTCCAGGGTGGGGTTTTTACCTTAGGGTGCCCCATTGGACAAGCTGGCTCAGCTGGGGTGAGGGATGTCCCGCTGCAGTGCAGTTCTGTTGTCTCACCTGTGTGCATCGCTAGGTGTCTGCAAGCATTGCCCAAGTCTTGTTGGATGGCAGGTAGCTGAGCTGCCCTGTGACTCTTTCCTGGTGAGCTGTGGGAGAGTTTAGCTGTCTTGGGAAGCCACAGAAAAGCATCAGAGGCAGTTGGGGTAAGTAAGCCTGTATTTTCGTTGCTGAGAAAGAATACCGCCACTTTGATTGTAGCCACCTCCTGGATTTAAAACTAAGCCAGCCTACCCTGGGCTTAAAACACTAGCAAGCTCTGACGGAAGTGGTATCTATGTGGACAAAAATAGAATTGGAAGCAAAATGCAAGCCAAGGTATGAATTTGCACTGCAAAGAACATATACTCTACAAAAGAGAAGACTAAGCAGGTTGGAGTTTTTCTTTTGATAGCGTGTCTTGTTTTTTGTTTGGCTTATTGGCACTGAACTTTACCCAAGTCAGGAGGTGATACATATCCTTCACCTGCCAAAGGGTAAGCCTTGGAGTTGGCCAGCCAAGGCTGGTTAATTATTCTGTCACTGTACACAGACATAAACCAGTTCTCCTGATTTTGGCATTGATCCAGTGTAGGGTAAATTGTCCAGGAGAATAAGTCTGGAAGCTGACCTTTAAAACTTCAAAAAGTACATAATCCGTCCCGCCTGAGGTATGAGCTTGTATTTTCACAACTGAAGACTGCTGGGGCATAGGCTGCGAAATAGTCTTTGTCACCTGAGACACTGAGGAGCGGGGAGTTGTTCTTTGCTTGCAGAAGTGACCTTATGGCCATTTCTAGGTGAGGAAGGGCTCTTGCGAAAGTCTCTGCCCAGGTACTACTTAGATGTTTTTCTTGACACAGACCTTCCTCCTCCTGCCACCCTGCTGCTTAATAACAAGTTTCCAATCCGCCAGTGCTTAGAAATAGTAACTGCTGACTCCTTGGAGTGCCAGTGCAAGGTGGGAGCTGCAAATGGAAAGGTTGATCAAGAAAACCTGCTTTTCCTCTAAGCAAGCAGATGGGATTTGAAGATGACCTGACCCCTTCCAAACGAACATTTGAGGCTTTGCTTTGTGGCCTACACAATATCCCACATCGACCAGTAGATCTTCCTCTAAATCCTCAGCGGGATACCAGAGCAGTCAGTGTGTGCTCCCACCCTCAAGGGGGAGGAAGGACTGGGCTCTTAAACCCATGTGAGTGCATGACCTCCCTGCTCTCCCTGGGCTGAATTAGGACAGTTTGCCATCTTACCTATTACAGAGTGTTCACTTGGAGAAGAGCTGTAAAGCTTCCTTGTATCAGTGTTAGATGTCTGGGCATTCATTTGCAGTCAAGTAGGTGAGAAAATGAGCTGCAGTTGCAATTGAGTCAGAGGTGCTGTCTCCATGTATCATTCCTGGAGATCTGTTTACCTATCCATTTGCTTAACAATATGTTTGGAAGCCCTCAGCAGCATTTCAGCACCATTTCCCTGGCCTATATATGTCTGACTAATGCCTAAGGCAGTGAGCTATATCTGGACTAGAATTGCTAACCTATGGATCTGGCGTTTCTTAGTAGTCCTGAATCAGACAAGTCTCGGATTAGTCCTTAGGTAGATGGGAGAGGACAGGTCTGATGTGGGAAAGAGTGAATAATCCTCCTTCCACAAGAAGCGCCTCTCAATTTCATCTTGAACCCAACTTGCTGGATTGATTTTGTGTCCAAGAAGGGCCCTCTCCTGCGCCGAGATCTGACTAGAGCATCTCCAGGCACCCTAACCATCCCTCTCCCAGCAGGATTTCTAGGCATACTTTTTCATAACAAATATGGAAAAGGAGCCCTTGTTTTGGCTTAGTCTCTTAGTCCTTGAGTGTATAGTCATGGTACAGAGCAACTTCTCTGCCGGGTATAGGTTATGCTGCCCACTCTGTGATGTTCAAGCAGGGAGCACTGGCACTGGCAGCCAAGTGCACGTGCCACCTTCTTTTGCTTTGTTAAGACATGCTTTAGGTACAAACTAATGGTGGAAAGTTGCATGCAGCGGGAGGCAGTGGAGTAAGACCAAAGATGATGAAGGGCATGCTGAGTGCTTGGAGCATGTGTTGTGCTGGCGGTGATGTAGGATGCTCTGCTTGAAGATAGACCTTCCAGTCCTGCTCGCCAGCCTGCTGTTTGAGCTGTGCTTTCTGCCTGGAGAGAGTGAGGGCTTTCAGTTTGCTGTGGGCAGGACCTCTACGGTCTGTTCAGTGCTAAGTACCTTCATTCCCCAGGGGACTGGCAACGTAAGCTGGAGTAACCGGGTGGATTGTCAGCCAGCTGGGATTGCTCTCTCATAAAGAGCTACTGGCTGAAAGCTGAAGCATTCAGACTAGAAATAAAGCATGCATTTGAAAGGCAAGAGAGATTAACCACTGGCAAAATGTTCCAAGAGAAGACCAGGAAATTCTCCATCTCTCAAGGACAAGTGCAATTCTGGAAGGTGTTTTAGACCCTACAAGTCAGCAGATTTAACGGGTAGCTACCTGAAGCCCTCCGAGCACAGATCAGCTGCTGGAATAATCCTCCGGATCTTAAAACCTTGGCACACTGCTCTGGGTTAATGTAAAGGATCAGCTTTGCAGTGACACCACTCAGTTCTTTGCAAAGCTGGGTTTTGCTAGCTGCTGGGCCTGGAAGAACAGGGCATTTGCTTTGAGTCCTGCCCCCTCTCCATGTACTCTGCCAGGCATTCAGTGTATGTTATTGCTTGAAATTATGTCCTCACAAATCAGAGGGTTAGGGTGGAAGCATATCTCATTACCCACTCCCAAGCAGCAAGGGTGAGCAGTTCTACTTTTCCAGCTACTGACGTGCATTGCTCTGGGTCTTGCTGTTTTTTCAACTGTTTTTCCACAGTTCAGAGCAGCTAAATCAGTCTGGCAATGGACTCTGTTCCCTCCACATCTCCCTGCTTCTTCTTCATCAAAAAAAAGGAGCTTTGAATCACAAGCATGTTTTGTGTGCTCAGCTCCTCACAGTGTCAAGGTCGCCCTGAGTGGGGTTCCCCTTACAGCTTAGCACTTTCACCTCTTTCAATTTGCCATGCATTAGTCAGTCTGGAGCCTAATGGATTTGTAACCTGGCTTTCCCTGTGTCGTCTGAGACGTTCCCAGCAATGTAAGAGGATTTGGACACAACTTCCTTTCAAGTTAATGGAAAGATCTTGCTTGGAAAGAACCTGCTTGAGGATCTGAGTGTACTTTGCATTAATGTTTCTATTAATTTTAATGGGAGATGGTTCTAAATTCCTCAGATCAGCTTTGAACATCTTAGATTTTGTGTCCTTCACCTGTCTCATCTCAAATGGGGATGATGAGCAGAAGCACCCTTAAATGAGCAGCACCATTATTGACCAAGATGTCCTTTAAGTTTTTCTGCCTCTGTTGATCTCTCTGGAAATGTCCTGTTCTCTGGTGACCCCACTGGACCACCCACCAGGTCACCACACACAGGGCAGGAGGTCCAGGGTCAGCTCCCTCCTCAGAGGCTGTCCCGTGTGTGATCTCTGACAAGTCACGTTGTCTGTCTCTGCTCCACCACCATCTGTAAAGCAGGGAAGAGCAGGAGTCCTCTGGGACTTTTTTATTAGCATTTATAAAGCAGTCTGCAATCATCAAACAGGAGGGAACAGAGGAAAGTGAACTTTTATGGTTGCCACTCAAGTCTCGGTTGCTGCAAAGAGGAGGCAGTTCAGCTCTGCTGCCTTGGGTGCGATACCTGCCCCACTTCGTCTGGCTGGTACGGGCAGGCCTGCCTGCCCACAGGCAGTGCAGAGCCCAGCTGGGGTTTTAGCCTGGGTAAGGTCTTGTGTGGCTTTACTGTTTCTGTGGAGCTGTGCTACTCCTGGCACTCGTCTCATGAGCTGAGCAACTCGGTATCCCCTGCTTCCCCTCCCTCTCTCCTTGCTCTCTGCCCTCCTGCTTCTCTGTTAACTTGATGCTTGAACACAACAGTGATTAACTGGTACTGAGCGTCTCTCACTGATCAGATTGCTGCTCACTCCTGCCTCATTCAGCAGAGCTCGTGCCTCCTTCTGGGCTGCTGGTAGATGCTTCTTTCCATTTCTGACTGAGCTGAGCAGAGATCGACATCCCGACTGCTCCTCACATCCCCCTGGTGAAAGCCAGCTGTGGCAGAGCCCTTGCATGTGTTGCATCTCTGGCATAACCTCATTTTGCTCAGACAGCCCAGGTTGAACAGCCTGATTTAGTACAAGACTTGAGGCAAACGCTACTCCTCTCAACATAGGTTAGCGAGCAGCTACGCATGCAGTTGTCCTGGCAGATACGAAAGGCCACACTGGCTTGGCCCCACTGGAAGTACCCCGGGAAGGACTTTGTGGTCAAACAGGACTTGGAGAGGTGGGGAGGCAGCTCTGTTGCAGTAAAACAGGGCACCTGTTGGAGAAGTAATCTTATTAATGAGGTTTTCGTGCTTTATTTATGCTCGGTGGCCATTTGCAGTCTTGCTGCCAGACAAGCACCATCTGGTGCAGTGCCACCTGCCTGGCAAAGTGGGGCTGGGCGCAAGTGTCCAAGTTACAGGGGAGCAGGCAGGGTACTCAAAGAGATCTGGTGTGAGTTGTTTGCAGCATAAAGCAGGAGAGGCTGCGAGGAGGCTGCCGGTGCTCGCTCACTCCCAGCCGGGCCAGCTCAGGGTCAGTTCCAGCCCCCAACAATTAGCGAGACAGATTGAATCTAGATTGATCTGTCTACTTTCGCAGAGTGAGCCGATTCCAGCAAGAAACTCTCCTTTTCCTCTGTCTCCATGTTAAAAGGAAAGAGACCTTGTCATATTTCTGGATAAATGGGAAGTACAGGGCAAGGTGGAAATAAATGTTGTGCTAATGTGTAGGAAGAATCATTAGGACAGAAAGGCATCATCGGTGTGCCTGGGCTGCAGCTGATCTGCATCGCTGTGTTCAAATGGTGTCTCGTGGTACAGCTAATGCAAAAGGCAGAATTCAACAAGGTCTCTGCTATTTATTGCATATTTGCATCATGCTGCACAGGAGTGCGGATAGGCAGAATCTGGTTCAGAGCAAGTTTTCAGCACCAATAACAGCCAGGACCAGTACAGTGGTGTTTGCTGCAGGGAATTTATAGGAATTGCCTCCTGGTGCGGTTATTTGATAGATGCACTCAAATCACTCAGATCTTCAATGTCCCTATCCCCATTGAGAGAAAACTGAGAGAGCGGAGGAGGAGAGACCTGATGCTTCAGTGAACTTACAGGAGCAGAAGTATGGTGCTGAGCTAAGCTGGTGTTCATGGGTCTCTGTGGTGATGAGTTTTTGGGAGGGTGAATGGGACAGTGAGTAGCAGGGGATCAGTCTCTGGTAGAAGCCAGTAGAGGAAGATGAAACATCTGCTTCGTGCCGTGTCACACCAGCCATTCCCAGGCTGCACGGCCAAAATATGACAACACTAACAGTGACACTTAGCTGAAGAAGTGCTGGCCGGGGCTCTCTCAGCTGCATCTTGGTGCTGTGCTGTACAGCAAAGGCACTGGAAAATTGGACAGGGTATTTTCAAGGAGGGCAGTGAACCCTGAAGGGTTCAGGGCTGTGATTCACAGCATGGTTCCACAAGCTGTTCTGCCCACTCAGCCAAGGCGGGGACCTTTGCAATAAAGGGCTCTCTCTGTAGCACCCAAAGTGCTCAATTTTTCAAGGATGCTATAGAAAGCAGCCTGAGGAGTGAGAAAGAGCACAACACCCAAAACAGTTTGGCTTTGCACCACTGCATAAAGCAGCGTGCAGGCCTGGAGAAACAACCTGCAAGCTTCCTGGCCACTCCAGAAAGCAGAGAGAGACAAAGGATACTTATCCTGAGAGCGGTGGTGGATGCAGCCATCCCCGAGCTCCCAAAAGTGCGAAGGGATGCTCTGCTAGCTGACAGAGCGATGTGGCTTTGTGCATATTTATCCAGGGCTTTTGCCTGCACAGTGGCAGCACGAGAGCTGCTGCTTGTACTTGACAGCTCAGCTATTGTTGCAAAGTGTGATTTAATAGCAAGACTTGATTACAACATGCAAATGTAGCTGCTGGGGGACTATCTCAGAGGTTTGTGGAGATTAGCTGTTAAATTGGCCAGTGCGAAAACATTATTAAGCAGAGAACGTAATTACTCATCTTGTGCTTCTGTAGTGTATAGAAGAGACAGATTTGTTTAAAAGCCAGCAAGTCCTATATGGAGAACAGACTTGTGTAAATGCCACATCATGCACTACTGTATGTTGTAGCATGTTTTATTAGAGAAGCAATACTTAATAACAACATTTGGGAATTTGTGGAAGGAATCCATTATATTACTCTGCATCATAAAAGCAAACCTAATGCCTAGTCTGTGTGAAGACTGTGCAGATATTGAAACATCTCCTTTCAGTGGTGGTTGATTGCTTTTATGGAGATTGTATCATATTGATATAAACAAATCCGGCACTTGATGTGAAATCTAGGAGCAGGGTTTTAGACTCACACATCTATCTTCTATCCATGCGTGTTCACTCTGAAATGCATCAAGGTTCCCATTAACACCTTAAACGTGGTAAGTAGGATTAAAGTGAGACTGTCAGCACATACGAAATGAACATCTAGGTATGCACTTGCTGTTCTGTTTTCCCTTTCAGTCTTAGGGTCGTCTATGGGGTTGCTAGAATAAAAAGCTTATGTGTCTGCGAGGATCCAGGGAGAAGAGTGGAGGCATGGGGAGCTTGTTAGTGCTGCAGACCCTGTTTTCGGAGCAGGTTGTGGTTCAGGGGGTTCCTCCTGCCCCGTGGCTCTCAGGTAGCACAGGCTGGGCTTGCAGGGAGCAGTGCAGTGACAACTGAAGTCACATTTAAAAATACATTTGGCTAGTCAAAGCCCCAGACAATTTCAGGAAAATCTTCTTTAGCAGAGGAGTCAGGAGGGCTGAATTAGAGGAACAGCTTGCTCGTAACGGAGAGTAGTTCTCGCAGTCACAAGTGCTGGCAGGGGAGCAGGGTGATGCTGGCAGGACAAACGTGCTGTGCGGCGGTGGCTGCCGCTCACCCCTGATTCACATCACTGGACGCTTCCCCTCCAGCATCTCAGCACCCCCAACAGATGCTCTGCTGAGGCTTCACTTGTCTAAGCAGGAAGAAGTATCTTCCTAAGCCTGAGTGGGGGAGATAAAGACTTCAAGGTGTTTTGATAGGAAACTCCTCTCTGTCCTTTTGTTGCAGTGTACACCAGTAATTGCTCCCCAGGCTGGTTCCTGTGTGACTCAGAGCTGAATGTGGAGCTGCTGACGGCTGCTGCTGTGTGAACCTCACCATTCTGGCACAATATGTCCCAATCACTCTAAATTTGAATTTGCAGCTAGTCCTCCTCCCTCCTTTACGATGGCACGCAGGCACACCGCCTTGCTCCTTACCTGCTATATACTGGTAAATTTGCCATGGTTGGAGCCATCAGCTGTTCCAGGCAGCGAAGGTGAGGAAACGACTGCCTTGCTTGTGGCTGGGCTTGTTTTCGGCTCAGAGCCACGGAGCACCTGAACCCTGAGACAGCTGGTCACCGGCTTCTCTTGGTGTGACTGCGGGGCGGCGGGGAAGAGCTCTGCCCGCATCCAGCAGCAGCATCTCCCTGCTTTCGTTACTCAGTGCCAAAGGGTAATCCTGAAAATACCTGTGGGTGGCTTGCAAGACATGAGTGTCAGAGGGGGCAGCTCTGCAAAGGTCTCGTGTCATCGGGGAAAGGAGAATGATGCAACTCATCTTCACCGAGTGTGAAGGGATGACACGTGCAGCTGGGCACTGGGAGCGGGGACCAGGTCTCAGCAGGGGAGACCAGCTGAGGGTGGATCAGCCTTGTTGGCAGTGGAGCAGAAAGGGACACGGGCTGGCATGTGTTGAAATGCTGAGCTATGGCATGCTTGGTCCCTGCACAGGCACATCTCAGTTATGGCTGGTTTTTTATAATGATCTATGATAGTTGGTAATGAAGCCAAACAGTGAGAGAAACTGCATAGCAATATTTCATAATAATTTCACCCCTATTATATGAAGGCTATGTGTATTCAAGCTGTCCATGTCTCCCTGAACACCACACGCACACTTTCAGGCTGCATATCCAGTGATCAGTACTGATAAATGCAATAAACTTCATGTGGTAGTAGAGTTACAGCAGGAGTCTCTGATAGCCAGAGAGGAGAGAGAAGCGATGCATTCTTCTGTTAAGCTCCTTTTTTTGTGTGGGTACAGCTTGGTCGTGCAACAGATCTGTCTGTTAAATGGCTGTTAACCTGTTCTTAGAGCCTGGAGTGCAAGAAGTGGTTTGTGTGATCTTTTCTGGCAGTCATGGTGCTGCCTATGGGAGATGCCCTTAGCTGTAAACTCAGGTACTGTAGGAAGAGTTGCAGTAGCTCTTGCTTCCATGAATGACATAATTTTACTGCACTGAGCTGAACAGCACAATTTGAGGCAGGATTTGCTCCTAAGTGGTCCTAAGAGTTTGCCACTGTGGCTCTGAAACCCTGGGCTGGAATAAGGCTGTGATAATTAATGGAGGTTAAAGTGCTCCTTCTGCCCGTGAACTCGTTGGAAATGGAAAAGAAGAACCTGTCACAATTGTGACTGGCTCTAAACTGCCGTCAGGCTCTCCTCCTTCTCTTCCCCTGCCCCAAGTGGAAAATTGTATTGGAAAGCAGCAGTTAGAGCACTTAAATCTTTCCACAGTTCATTTCAAGCTCCCTTTCCTCTTCCCAGCCATTCCCAGGCCAGTTCGGGGCATGGATAGGAGACTGCGTCTCTGGCTGAAACTTGCAGGATGTTAAATAACAATGGGAGAGTGGCTTTCAAAGAGGGTATAATGTGCCTGAATTGCACGTACCATAAGCTGTATTTCCCGTGCTTTGATATTCAGCCCATCCGTGCATCGCTCCTGAACTTTTTCCTTTCTGTATGGGATCTATCTCGGTGTGTTATGGAGCAAACTGAGGCTGAAATGGGGTTGGTAGCACTCTACTGCAGAGGGCCACACTCCCACGAGCATTCACAGAAGCTGCTGGTGCCTGTCTTGTCCAGACAGCGATAAGTGAGCATGTGAAATGTGGGCAGTAACAGGAGTGGTTGCATCCGCTGTGGTGGGTTACCAGGTTCATGTAATCCCTGCCCTTTCCTGGAGACTTGGATTGTCTGTTTTAACTAGCATGTGTGTCCCCTTTCTCTTAACACGTCTTGGCACAGTCAGTTGCTGCTGCGGGCAGTGGTTCTGAGAGGTTTTGTCCCCTGCTGAAACTGGTCAGTGAAGGGCATCTGATGGAGCTTCACTGGCCTTCTCCCTGGCTATCCATATTTAAGAGGTTGATCAGTTGGAGCAAGCTCCCAAAGCTTTTACTCTGATGTTATTGAATAACTCTTGACAGAGAGCCGGGCGGTTATTTTGGTGTCAGACTCCAGGAAAGACATGGGACTGCATTTGCCTTCCCCAGGTGACCTTGATGTGTTCCCACTTACGTGGCCAGAGCATCAGGGACCTACTGGGAGGCAGCAGTCGTCATGGCTGCTTGCTTGTCTCCCATCCAACAGTATTTTGAGAGCTTGGGAAGGAGAAGGAACCTCTGTGCTCCACCCGAGGTTGGAGGTTGCAGTGCAGCCCAGCCACATGGGCCGTTTCAGGCTGGCACTCTCAGATTTGCAAAGGGTTGGCCCAGCATGTAGGTCAGGTGGTCAAACAGAGGTCTAGGACCCAAGTCATTCACATTTGACTGCTGAGTATGAAGACATGACAAACTGGGTTGCCTGGAAGGAATACAGTTGGTGGGGATCCAACCACCATAAGAGATCCAACCACCAAGGTCCTTATGTACCAGGGCTGGAGCCACCGTTGCGCTTCCAACAGCAGGGTCCTTGCAGATGGTGACTTGCCCTGATGATTCCCAATGTGGACTGACAGATTAGGGCACTGGAAAAGCGAGGGGCATTGCCATCCAGTCCACGATGGTCTAATGTTGTGCTTCCTTCTTCTAAATGTACAGAGCTACACTATTCATTCAAGGGTTAAGCAGTCTGAGAGATGCAGCACCCAGAGCCAGGTATCTGTCAGGCCTGTACTGGAAGCTCACCAAAACTTGAGGATATATGGTTTTATTTCTGTTTTGTCATTTGGAGATTACTACTCTTATGTCTGTAGGACAAAAAAGCTCTGGGGCGTCTTAGGATATGCCCCATTATCCAAGAGAGGTTGTTGTTTTGGCTTTGCAACACTCATAAGCAAAGGCAAGAATTGATGTGTGAAATTCTCCTTTTCCAAGGATTAAAAGGCACTGCTAAGGCTCTGCAAGATGACAGTGTTGCAAATCTTATCGTGATCCAGTGATGAGATCTGTAGGTTTCAGCAGCAGAAATGTGCTGACAGATCTGTGAGTCTGCTATTGGGTGACGGTATATTTTTTCAGAAGGTTGGTCTGTGCTGCAGAACTCTAGTTGTGGCTCCCAGTTCAGGGCCTGGAAGGTAACATTACAAGAGCTCTTCTTCGTCACATCTGAGTCTTCATTTTAACCAAACTTTCCTTGATCCAATAAAATCCTGGACCAAATAAGCAATTCCAGGGTGTCGAGGTGGGTTTAGCTTTGATTCCTCTGCTCTTATATGTAGCTGAGGCACCCATAAAAGTCAGTGGAGGAACTCGCAGGAGGAACCAGGATGGCTCACTGGCTGTGACAGCCAGGGACTGAGGCATTTGCTGCCTTCAGCCAGCAGCACGTGAGGTTTTGCAGACCTTGGTATGAAGAGAACTTGTTCTCTCTCTTATACAATCTCAGCAGAGGGACTGTGATGTGAAACAAAATCCTTTCTTACTAATCCAGCCCTGGAGAGTTGTCATATCCATCTCTGGACTTCAAGGGTATGATGCTTTCTTGCTTACAGCAATAGGTCCCATGCCACCCATCCTTATCTGTTATGGTCTCGTTGAAACTACCTCATCTATCCTCATCTATCGCCTGTCTGTAAGTAGCTCCAGCTGGAGACAAACAGCCTCTGTCACCACAACCATGTGCCCTCCTCTCTGACAGCACACATGCTGTTCAGTGCCTGCTCCCATGCTGCTTGGCGTTCTCCGTTGTGTGCCTGACGCCAGTAGGATGTTTCACTGCTTTTTCTCCATCCCATTGCATAAATGAGGCTAATTTCAGCCTGCCGTGATGGGTGGGCTTGCTGGGACGTGACTATAAATCCAGACCTGAACATTTTCTTGTAATGGACGGGGTGGTGAAATTGCATTGCTGCCTTTAACCTCAGTCTGTCCTTAGACTAAGCCAGACCCTTCACAACCCCTACGCCAGTAAATCAAATAACTTTTGAATCAATGCACATAAAAGTCAAGAGAGAGAAGTTACAGATGGAAAAGACCTGTTGTACCTTGAGTCTGTCCCGCTGCAGAGGGGGTAAGGCGCTCTCAGGAATTTACGGCATAGCTCCAAGCCTGCCCGCTGAGGCCACGCAGGGTGAGAGTCGTGCATGGGGGAAACATGACGTGGGGCAAGATTGCCTAAATTTCCTGCAGCTTTTCCATCCTGCTCATCTCTTTGCATTTCATTCCTTTGGCTTTATTTTTGGGAAAGAAAGCTGTTGTTGATTGTATATTCGACAAACCCGATATGTTCGTTCTTCTGCTCATTGTTTTTCACTCAGGGCTGTGCCTGACGTTTCTTTAGAAGCATGTTTTTCTCACCTAATATTTAGTTGAAGATTGTAGGAGCTGGATATAAAACCTTCTGGGACGTTTTAATCTGCCAAGAGACTGCCTGAAAACAGAAGTTACCCAGAGAATTTCAGTAGTCGCTATTCAGCACCCCCAAATCCTGTGTTACCCATTTTCCTTTCATCTCCTTGCCAACTTTCATGGGTTGTTTTAACCCTGATCTGCTGTCGGTGTCCCTACTACCTTGCTCCCCTCCCCCTAGGGTTTCCATGTCTTTGAAAGTCCTGGTAACCAGAAGGTTCATGTGTTGTGCTTCACCATCATTTCAGACCAAGAATAATACAGCTGGAGCCAGCTGGATCCCTCACTCCGTATTGATACAACTATTCCCTTAACCTGCCCACACTCCATGCTACAACTGCAAATCTGAGGTTGAATTGGAGTGGTGATGGACAGCGCTGTCAGCCCTGCTTCACGGCCACGGCCCTGCCTGGAAAGCAGCACCCCTAGCAGAGCATCCCATGGCCAGGGAGCAGCTGTGTTTGGGTGTTGTTCACTGGGGACCTTGCTAGGTTGAATGTGTTTTCCTGACACGAGTGTTCTGAGAACCAGTGGTCGTGGTGGTTGCTCCGTCTCTTGATCTGCAGCCAGTTTCTCCTGAGCAGTCCTCCTCCAGCAAGGCCCTTGCTAAAGGCTGGCCAGTCTGGGTTATTGCTCCTCCTGAAGGTCTCTTCCTATGAGCCCAAACAACAAGGACCCACCCAGAGGGGCTGTGAGATAGTTGTCCTTGGAGACTGATAAAACTCAGCTGAGAAAGGCTGACCAGATACAACTTTGGACCAGAGACCTGCAGCAAAAGGGCATTACTTAGCAAGTCACTGCCTGGCTTTCACTTCATGAACATCAAGGGGTACACTTCGGGTTGTCGTGCCACCACTGCCTTTGGCTACCAGATTATTCAGATTACTTTCCATGGTTTTGGTCTTCTAAACTTTTTTTACTAGGTTTTGTTCTCATCTCTTCATGAGCTTCTGCAGCCTCCTGGTTGTTTGTCCCTGGGTCACATCCTGATCAGTAGATGGCTGGTCTCCCAGTCGTTGGCCATCTCAGAGTAAGCTTCCAGTCTGGGATGTTCACCCCTTCTTTATTCCCCCCTTGTCTATCAGTTTGTCTCCTGCTTTGGGAGTAATCAACTCTTCAATGCCAGATAAGCAGGGAAAAAGCAAAGACGAAGACTGAAGGGAGAAACGCACACAGGATGTGAATGTCTTCTCGGCTGGAATGGCTGGGAGAGCATTAGCTGATGGGGAATGTGGTACAGGAGGGCCGGTTGTAGCAGTCTGTGACTCCCTACGGCACTATCAGTTCTCTGGATGATTAAGTGTCTGTTTCTGACATACTGAAAACTTGTCTCAGATTAAACCACCGTAATAGAAAGCTCAGGTTCTGGAGTGATCCCAAGTGTAGGTTAATATTTACAAGCTATCAGCTTCAGGTTTTATCTCCGTCCTTTGCTAGCACAGAGATAAAATCCTTTTAAAAATCCCTTTTGATCTTTCTGGTTCATGACATGGTTTTAGTAAGACACTTTCCATATGAAACTGGCAAATGTCTTAATGGAAATGTAAGTTTTTCTCATCCTTTCAGGGACTAGTAACAGATGAGGAGCCCCCTACGTACAAGGGGCCATGGCTTTATAACAGAGCGTGAGTGATGGACAGTATCTCTGCAGGATACTCGTGCTAGCAAATGTCAGAATGTTATTTCTGCCTCGGTGGCTTAAGATCATCTGTTTACCTAATGGACTTCAATTTGCATTTTGCAGGTGTTGTGTTAATATTAATGTGTTGTCTGAATTGTTAATATTCCTTCACTTCAATGTTACATTAATGAAGGCTGCAGGGGATGGAAAAAAAGACCTGGCTAATTAATCAAATGGGCAAAAAGCATCTTTAACTTTCCATAGTGCTGCCCTTTGCTTCCACCTAATGGATCTTGGCATTTCTGGTCAGCAGCCATGTAACACATGCTGCTGTATGGAGCACTCAGGGACAGACTCGCTGATTTTTCTGACCCATAAATCACTTGTGTAAACTTTTAACAGTGAGGAAAAGTGCCTTTCATTCCTGCTTCCTCCTTTCAGTGGGAAATGCAGCCTGATAACAGGCGGTGCTGGCCTGATGTGCAGGGCCGGAGACTTTCCCGTCAGGAGAGGGGCTGTCTGCATTTCTTCAGGAATTCTTTCCATTCTCCTTTTAGCCAGACTCTGGATGACATTAATATTGTGTGTCCATGAGAGTATTCTTGTCATAAGCTCTGCTTTTGGATCCAGTGGCATATCAGTCTGTACGTCTCAGGAATGTGGACTGCCGGTCCTGCTTTGGAATCTGGTTGTGGGGTATCTCCCCTCTGTACCATCCCAGACCCAGATTCTGCCCACCAGCAATTCTCACGGGCCAGAGAAAACTGTCTTGAGTCCCTGCTCTGGCCCTGGACAGCACCCCTGCTCACGATCATCCTAATGCATTCCTGAAAGTAAGGCTTGCGAGCCCAGGCAGTGATTGTCCCCATGAGACCTGTTAGCTGAACACAGCATTGAGTCGTGTGCATTAGTGGTCACTGCCTGTCCCTCCCCTGCAGCTCTGTGGAGAGGGAGCAGGGCCCTGGCCATCATAGCTCCCTCTGAGAGACGAGATCTCAGAGAGCCAGTGGCTCCCTGGAGAGACAAACCGGATCTGATACGGATCCATGGGAAGCCAGGCTGGGATTCCCAGCTGCACAGCTCCTGGAGCTAGACACAGGGATTGCAAACCCTGTCCAGTGCTGCCATCATCCTCCCCACAGGAAAATGCTTAGGCAGTGTGAATGGGTTGTGTTTTAAAGGAGGGATTTCGAACAGTGCCATCGCTTCGGTGCTGATATTGAGCACAAGTGTCTGTACAGCAGTGCCAGGCAGCCCCAGCCACTGGAGGCATTTCCAGGAGAGGTGTGGATGTGGGGGTGTGTGCCCATGATGGGCAAACGGCACTCCGCAGGCTTCTTTGGGGCCTATGGATAAAGGGGTTTATTGACTCGGGAAGGCCATTCCTACAGGGAGATCTTCCTCTGTCTGTGATGCTGAGAGTGAAGTCCTCTGCTCTGGGCTCAAAAATACGATAGTCCTGAGAAAATTGTGGAGAACACTGGAGCTGGGACCGAGGGAGCCTGGTGAAGTTCCGCCTGCGTGGCCCAGCACGTGGGTGCAGGTCTAAGCTTTCTTCCCTGGCCCGCAGCAGTATACAACACTGTTTTGGCATAGAGGGGCACTTCAGCTTCATGCCAGGAGTCTGAAGTTTGTCACCAGTTTGCATGAAAAGGAGCAGGCTGCAGTCATTAACATTTAATGAAGAGGCGCAGCCCGCAGAGACTGCATCCTCTGCAACACTCACTCTTCAGTTCGATGATGTTTTCTTTGTGACTTGGATCAAGACGGGATCAGGGCAGTGGGACAGACGAGCATTGACTTTATCCCCTCCATACAAACTGATGAGATTGAGATGCTCCAGGCCAGGTGGGGAGCATTTGCTGTCCGTGCAGCCGAGTGCCAAGAGGTGCCAAAGGCTCCGTGGCCACTTGTGCCATCTTCAGCACTCTGACGTCTGGCATAACGTCGTGCTGCCAGATTAAGTCAGCTCTTCTATGTAATGGGGCTGCAAAGTGGTGTCGATAATTTCAAAGAAACTTAGGCAAGCGGTTGAGATTTTTCTAGTGATCTAAATCTTCATGTGCAAGCCCAGTATATTGGGCTTTAAGCAGTTAATTTCTAATCATGCCAAATGCCTTCAGTAGCCCAGCTTTAGTATTGAGAGCTTAAAACGGTTTTCCACCATACTATAGTTAATTTGGATAAAGCATAGAGAGTGGTCTCATGGCATTTCCAGCCTCAAGGTGTGAGAGTGGCCAGTGACATTTGTATTCAGAAAACCCTCCCATGCGTTTGTGTTGTAGGCATCTATTACTGGGAAGGCACCATAGCTAATAAAAAGGGCATTCATTATGCCCCAGAAAGGAAGTTCATTAGAGGGACAAGCCATTCTAGCTTAGTAAGAAATGAATCTAAAACTGCCTCAGAGTTGCTCTTCTCATCAGGTTTCAATGTTAACAGTTTTAACCAAGAGCTAATTGAGCAATCTTAGAAAGTAGAGTAATTCCATTATTCAGCTCTGCATTGTTCAAGGCTACCGCTAGCTGTGAAAGGAGCACGAATGACTTGCATCAAGCCAGGAACCGCCAGTGTTCTTGCCTTTTACTACTTTTTCTTTCAAAGAAAAGTAGGGCTTTTAGGCTTTTGGCAGCTGCCGTTGGCAAAGGGAGCTCCACACCAGCATTGCAAGGCTCATATATAACACTGCAATCCAATTTTTTGGATAACAGGGGATTTGATTTTCGTAAGTCTTCAAGCAGCAGCGCTGTTCTGGAGTGCATGGCTGAAGATGCTTCTGTTTGTTGGATAGGCAGAGTGTCACCAGGAAGACAGTACACCATTCTTGCGGGATTTTGCATGGAAAAGAGCCATCACAAGTGCCGGTCCAGCTACTCGCCAAAGGGCATGATTCTGTCATTGGCTGCGCTCTCAGGAGATACGGGATTAGCTAATGTTGCTTTTAGAAGAGTTTTTATAGAAACCTCTCAGGTTCCTTTGCTTCATGGAAGACTTGTAATTAAAAATAAATGTACATGATTTAAAGAAAAGAAGAAAAAGTCGTACCACATCCAACATCTTTGGACTTAACACTTTGGAGAGAGTATGTTGGTTGAGCTGTGGTGCTGTTTCTTTACTGTTTTCCTCCAGCTGATACTGCTGCTGCTGCTGCTGTTGGACATGCACAGGACTTTGCAGCCTTTTGTGGAAGGTGACTTCCTCTTGGTGAATGCAACAGGATTTAGAGTCACATTCCCAGGAGGTGGCTGTAGAAATCTTGTTTGTTATGAGGCTGCACTGCAGCAATAATCCCCTTCAAGCCAGGAGAGAGCAAGGGCTCTCAGCGACATACTGCCCTTAGCAAGGGGACATATACCCATCAGTGTCTTTAGAGACTTCTCAGACACACACAAACAGGCTGGGACTTCTTTTTCTCAGCACCTGCCTCCCATAGCACCGTTCAGTTCAAACCCAAACCAAGTGTGATACTTTTAAAGCTCTACTGTCCTATGCCTATTTGGGTCCAGCATGGAGCTGGACACCTGAGGCAGACACGTAGCTATGGTTCGAGAAACCAGAGGCCCTGACTGCTGGTCAAGGCATAGACTCACGCTGAGCTGGGATAGTAAACCCACCTGGAGATGGGAAGGAGTATGAACAGCAAAAGCCTTGTTCTCTGTGCAGGAAGGAAGGAAGGAGCAAGTGCAGTGAGGGGGTAACCTTTGCAGAAATGATTTGGTCGCATTTGACTCGAGTCTGAGATGCTGGAAAGATGCAGGGATTTACCTGGTGGCAGCTCACCCAGCCGGAGGGACCACCGTTGGAAGAGAGGCTCAGACTACAGCTCAGGACTGTTCAGCTCTGTCCCTTCGGGAGCAGGTTTCAACAATGAACTACACATGAAGAAACGACCAACTTCTCCAGTCTGTGAATAGCAAGAAAAACCCTGCCATGGGAGAGCTACGTGGTGTTTCAGGTTTACCTCTGAGTCTATACCTACACTTCCAATGCCTGGATGCACCCAGCGGTTACATCTTGCGGGAGGGGATGGAGATGAAGAAGGTGGCAAGGGGGAAGAGCCATGCTCGTCTGTTCAGCCCTACCTTGCTGCCATTTGGTGGAACAGCAGATGGTTTAATGTCACTTCACTTTAACCAAGCTGCCTACCTCCTTCCTGCACTTACTGGATTGCAAACAAAGTACTCCTTGTCTCTCCCTTGCAGCGAACCTTGCTTAGCTAATGTCATTTGTTGAGTTAATCAGGGAGAGTGGGCACTTCGATGGCTGCTGTATAGCCTGGCCACATTGCCATGGAGACAAGCAGCCAGACAGGCATTTTACTTGCCCTGCTTCACTCTGCAGAGATTTGACACGAGAAACCAATATTTTACTTGCCGTCAACCAACGAGCTTGCTCAGGGTGTGAGTAGTTCTTCAAGGCTGCTATCAAGAGATTGGGAAGGGTCTAGCTATCCTTTTACAGAGCAAATAGTAATGCTGCTACTAAAGCAATTCCAGGGTCTGAATGTGCAGCTCCTCTTCCCATGTCCCATGGATGTTTGGCTTTGGTAGGAGCTGTGTGAGAGGAGTTACAGCCCAGTAGCTTGGCGTTGGGGCTGCCATCGAGGTGTCATCAGTCCTCTTCAGCTGGATGGTTTCACAGGTCGCTATTGGCCTACAGGAGCCATGACCATCGTTTAAGATACTTTGAAAAGCACCAAGTCCTGTGTTTTAAGAGCATCTCAGGAGCCTGAAATCTCCCCAGCAATTGGTGGGATTTAGGAGCTGGCATGCCTCGATCACATTTGAAACTTAAGAGTGGAGTGCTTTTGAAAACCATACACTCCAGCTGACCTCTTGCATAAAGCAGGCTCTAAAGTTTCACCCATTAACTCCCACACCAAGCCGACAACTCATAAGCAAAATCTGGGTATTGAAAGAGCCGGCAGAAGATGCTTACGCATGTTACAGAGCTCACAAGTCGTTCTGGCCCTCCCTCTCCTCCCTCTTGCATGTATATATGTTAAATGATGCATTGAACAGGTTTGGAAATGCTCCCTCCTGCAACTCAGGCGAGCAGGACAGCCAGAATCTGCAGGTGGCACCTACGAGAGGGACAGCCACCTGCTAACCCCAGCCCTCTCGACGGGACAGTGGAGAAAACCTCACATCAGCACAGAAAGGGCAAAAGTTCACATGAGATTGTTTATGGGATTTTATGGAGGCTGGAGCCAAGGATAGCTCAGCTAATCCAGAGGAAACTGTAGCGATGGCATTAGAATGCATTTCACATGGGATTCATTCAGCTCGCACTCAGATGGACCAGTCTTTCTGTCTCCATTTTTTTAGCCATGAAATATTTTTCTTTGCGCTCCTGCCTGCCAGCCACACCGAGCCAAACTCTGAGCTAGGCTGTTTTAAGAAAAAAGAAAAAAAAACCCCTCTTGTCGTTTGACCTGCCAACAAGAAGCCAACAAGGGCTTCAGCGTGGCTCCCAGTAACACCAGTGCCAGGCACTGGTCTGGCCCCTGGCTGCTGCCAGCCAGCCTTAGCTCCTGCCTGCCTCATCATCCATTGCTTTTTTCCAGGCCACGGTGTAGCACTTGCCAACTCGAAGCCCTGGTGAGGACACTAGCTGAAAGTGCAGCTAAAAGGCCACATGGGGAGGGCAGGAAGACAGCAGCTTCACTGTGCCTTGCTGCTCCTCAGTACCCAAAGCCGTGACGGCTTCGCGGGCTGTCACAGCCCTGGCTCGTCTTCCTGAGTCTCCAACGTCCCATGCAGTCCCAGCATGAGCCCCTCTTGGGAACAGGGTTTTCCTTTTAGGTGCAGGGAGACCACTGCGTTAAGCTGTTCATTGCAGATCTTGGCTCCCTCCTTGCATCCTGAGCCACAGACCCAGTTCCTCTGCAGAAGACATGACCTGGCTTAATGCTGAGCACAGGTGCCAGCTCCTTCGCTGTCCCCAGCCCATTCCCTCTGACCCCAGCAGGCTCTCACATGCTCTGGATTAGCCCAGCTGTGACCTGTCCCTTCTGGAAGCTGCTTTGCTCTCTCTGGGTACTAAATCTTGATGTTCAAAACAAACCTGTCTAGGAGTCAGCATGGAGCAGCCCCACAGCGTTCATCCCTTTCATGCTTGCAGGGCTGCTGCAATGGGATGCGTGTGGGGAGCAGCTCTGTGACCCCCGGGTGATCCAGAGCTGGCAAGGGCCCTCCCTCCCTGCAGGGTGTTTTGACATCAACCCACAGGGCAGTGAGCCTTCCTGGGCCACTGTGGTTCGTTAACCTGAGCTGACACGAACCGACCCATCGGTTCCTGGGGCTTCGCTTCCCCCCAGATACAGGGCAGTGTCCAATCTTGCCCACGTTATCTGCTTCTTGGAAGCCCAAACCCCAGCCACATCTCCCAGAGCCCGCCCCTGCCTTTGGATGAGCGAGCCAGATGAGCAGCTTTTCAATTCTGAATATCTACTGTCACATCCTGCGCACCTTGTCATGGGTGCAAAGCTCATGGGTGCATCCTGATAAGATTTTCCTGCCCATGTGATCAATCCAACCACGTACCAGGTACCTTCTCTGGATGGGGGCTGTCTTGGATGCTGTCTGAGGGCTGCTCCAGGTGCAGATAGGTTAAAGAGAGAGAGGATGGGATTTTGCAGAGCAAAGTGGGCAGTATGTGCTGTTAGTTTTCCTTCAGGTGTAAATGCATCCCTGGCAGGAGGGCGCTCAGTTATGAGCTTCAAATCAGTGCTACCTGCAACATCAGAACAAGGATATCTCCAGGAAAATTTAAAAGCCCCAAAACAGTAAAACAAGATACAGAACTTAATAATTAGGTGGAAATTGCATCCAGCCCAAAGTGTCGCTGGAGGTAAGAGGTAAAGACTTCACACTGTGGTGCTCAACAGGAGCAGGAGTAGCAGGGGCTGCTTGAGCGCTCACTCGCAGTGTTTGTCTGTAGGACATGAGTTAAGCACGTTGTGCCTGTGACAAGAGATGCTGTTCATGGGTGTTTATTGATTTGTCTTTCAAAACGGGTTTGCCCCTCAATCCATAGAGGCCACGTTTTGAAGGAGGCACAGGAACTCCACGGCCAGCCTTTGCCCACGCGTGCGTCAGTGTAGCTGAGGCTAGCCCTGGAAATGTCCCCCTTTCTCTTTGCACCAAAGCCCATGGGAAGGAGAGGCGCTGCCTTTTGCAGCCCGCTGGTGCTGTGCCTTGCCGCAAGATGGCTTGGGCAGAAAGGGCTTCCTGGGAAGGAACATGGGCCAGCACAGCCTCACGCGCCCACGTGCCATCTGCAAGCGTGGCAGCTGGGTGAGAGCTGGTGGGTCCACCCACGCCCGGGAGATGGCTATGCCGTAACCCACCGGGTGCCGCTCCCTGCCCTGCCTCCCACCCCTGGGTGCTGCACAGCGGGGGTGCCCAGCACCCTTGGGCCCTGCTGTCCTGCAGCCCCCCAGTGCCGGTGGCCATAGAGGGACCGATGTTGCCATCTGCTGGCTTCGCTGCACAGGAGCAGCGAGGGCTTGGCTGAGCCCTCTTGGAAGCGTGTACAGACCGTGCTCTGCTCCCACATCGGGCTGTGGGCCCGCTGCCCACGCCAGCCCCAGCCCTTGGCCTTCTGGTAGCATCTGCCCATCGGCAGGCGTTTCAGGGGACACGGTGGGTGGCCCCATTCCCACTTAGGCTGTGCTGCTCCCCTCCCCTTCCCACAAAGCCCACGCGAGAGGGTGTCCCTCCTGCCCTCCCTGTGGGGTCTGAAGCATCGGCCTCTGGCACAACACGCTCTGGGAGAACCCACGAGGCTCTTGTTAAGGGACCTCCCTCCCGTTAAAGACAAACACGTCCACCACTGCTTATCACCGTCAGGTGCTTATTCCTCGTCTGGGCTTGTCTTTATTTCCTTTCTCTTTTGAGTTCTTGGCAAGTACTCCCAGGCTGGAAATGTATCCCTGCTGTAGCAAGTACCCTGGGAGCACAGCACCCTGCACATCTCACCTGGCCATTCCGCCCAGCAGTGGCCAGGGCAGGAGCTCCAGGACCACCGGCTCCAGCCCGGGTCCCCCAGCTAGCCCTACAAAATCACTGCTTTGCCTCCAGGAGCAATGGGGCTGAACCGGCATAATCAGTGACAGCTTGCTCGGGCATCACTCAGAGGATGAGGTTACTTCTGTAAATCTATTATCTTTTTTGGCAATTAGCACCAGTTAGGAGCCCTGGGAATACATGCAGTGAATAGCAGGAAGCCCAGTTAAGCACATCTCCCTGCTTATCTAAGCCCAGTTAAACAAGTCTTCTGTGGCACAGCCGTGCCGCTGGTAGCACAATTCATAAATGTTCCAAAGATGATCTTTAGCGCTGGGGGTTGCTTTTCTGTGCGGTGTGTAGCGCTAGAGATTTCTGTTCAATGAGTGTACCTTCAGAGGCAGAAGTGGGGGGGCTCACACCAGCCCGGGGTACCCCGGCAGTCTGCAGGGCGCATGGAGGAGCCCCCAGACTCCTTGCATCACCTGGATGCTGGAGGCAGCCCTGCTGGGAGCTGCACTGGTGGCTTGCCCTGCCTGTGGGCTGCGCTACATCTTGCTCTGGGTGGAAGACAGGCATGAAGGCTGGGCTCGGCGGCTGGGCTTGACCACACATGTCGAGTTTGGGACGGGGGAGCAAGCAAGACGCTGTTTTCTCTGGCCCAGGAAGACAGCGATGTGTGTTTGTTTTCTGTGCTATTTCTCACACAGCGTTTGTTTTGCTTGTCGAGTGTTTCGGGAGATAAAATGACCTAAAGGAGATTATTTTATCCTAATTTAAGCTGTCAATGTATCACTGACTTCTGCTTGTCTGCGCCAGCAGGACGGCTTGCTCTGAGTCCCTGGGGAAACCTCAGCTAGAAAGTGAGAATTTGGGGGGGGATTTGCTGCAGTCTCACGTCTAATCTTTGCTTCTAACAGCGACTACAAGCTGCTTCCCTGTTCCCCTGTGTCGTATTAGTTCCCATCACTATGGACTGGCTTGGCTTCCCAGCGGACTCCCCCCTCTAACCGGGGCCTGGGATTGTTTTTCTTATGCTGCAGGCTGGTGGAAGAGTTCATGCTGCTCGCGAACATGGCTGTGGCCCATCAGATCTACCGCTCCTTCCCCGAGCAGGCTCTGCTTCGCCGCCACCCACCACCCCAAACCAAGATGCTGAAAGACCTCATGGAATTTTGCAACCAAGTTGGCCTCGACATTGACTTCAGCAGTGCAGGGACGCTGCATGTGAGTGCATCGGCCTGGCGGGGGAGCAGGTTCTGGGCAGGTCACTTGTTCTGTACCGCAGGAAAAGTAGCTCTGCAAGGGGGTGTTTCTGTCTGGGCTGCTGAAGGTGTCAGGGAGGGCAGGGTGGGGAGTGGGAAGGACTGGAGAACGGTACTGGGAAAGGTCAGACACAGCCGGCGTGGGAGGTATCCGACCGATCCTCCACTGAGCATGTCCTGAGGCTGAACTCCAGCTGAACAGCACAGTGCAGGTTCCAGTATTTTCTTTACTCGCTGCAACTGGACTGTGGATAATCCTCTGTTAATCCCATCCCCACTGGCCTCCCGCACACCCCTCCGTCAGCTGGGACGGCTTTCCCCACTCGCTGGCTGCGCCAAGGCCATGTCAGCAGATGCAGGGCTGCGCACTCAGCTCCTCTTCTGCACTTTGAACCCTCCAGCCCTTCCTCACCACTAGCCCCAGGCAGTGACCTCCCGTATCGACATCTCCCCAGAGTCCCATTAGTCCACACGCTGAAGCTCTCAGTAGCTGGTTGGGAGCCAGGCACAGGTCAAGAGAGGGGCTACGGGCACTCTCGCACACTGCACGCCTGGGAACAGAGCCAGCAGTCCCCGTGCCCTGGGTGCTCCCTGCCATTGACCCCGGTAGGTGGGTCAGCACTAGGAAGGACTGTGTGCGCAGTGCTGTCAGGGCTGCTGGGACCAGACCAAAACCCGATTTCACGTGCACTTTTTGTTTTATGAGGAGATCTGCAGGGAAAGGAGTAATTTGGCTCTGATGAGCTGCTGTTTGCCCCAGTAAGGTCCCAGTAGCTTGCCAACACTGCATATTCTCTTTCTTTTCTCCTCCAGAAAAGCTTAAATGAAACATTTGGTGCTGACAAATACTCTGAAGCCAGGAAAGAAGTGCTGACCAACATGTTCTCCAGGCCCATGCAGGTGAGAACAGCATTGTGCTGTCGGACACGTCTGGCTGTAGCTGTCTGCTATGGCTCCACTTTCAACCCTCGCCCCTTCTGCTTTACTGTAGCTGGTTGTTATGTAGAGGAAGAGTGAATGGACAGCAAACATGATGCTGCAGGGCTGCCAGCAGCTTCCTGCAGTGCTTCCAGCCTCATGCAGCTGGCAGTGGGGGTATCCCTTGGGCAACAGAGCTTCACTGGATGGCAGGGTCAGGCTGAGCCCTTCCTCACCCCGATAGTGTCCCTGTTATTACTGGCTGGGATGTTTCCCCCTTGAAGTTTTATGCGGGATGTTAGCAGACTCACAAGGACCCAGCCTGCTCTGTGAAGAGCTGGTGGCTGGTTCCTGTTCATGCCTTTTCTTCACATCATGGTATCCCAACTGAGCCAAAGAAGGAATCAAGGGTGAGGATGATGCAGGGGTATGGGACTGGCCTTAAAGGATGATATGGTACCCGGACACATGCTCTTAGAAGCAGGGAAGCTCTGGAAACCTTTTGGTCTTCCTCCAGACCAAGAGACCTTCTGTGAAGGTCTCTGCAATGGAGGCTTATGCTGCTCACAGTGATTGTCATGTTTGGTGCGTCTGCATCTCAGGACACTTAGTTGAGTGCTTACCACCATCAAAAAAGGTTTTTGTGAAGCCTTTCTACTTTTGCAGCCAGCATAGCACCGCCTCTTCTGAGGGTAGTCCTACCCCACAGGGAGAACGGACACGTTTCTGGAATGGTCTCTCGGCTGTGACCTGCTTGTTGCTGCAGGAATGAATCATCTTCCTAACATCACTCATTTGACTGTCACTCTTCTAATTAGCATATTTGCTCCATTTATTCGTTAGCAGTTGCCTGAAGTCCTGCTGTACTTCAGTGACTTAATGCTTGCTTGCAAGTGGGACTGGGGACGGAAGCCGTTCACGTATGTGTCCAGCTCAGGACTGGTGCTTTGTAAAGTTCAGGGAGTATCATCTGGAGCTGACTGTGATGTCCCAGATCCCGTGCCCTGCTTTGACTTGTCCTGGTCCCTTCTGTCACATCTCTGTTTTCTGGTGGAAGGTGAACACACTGATGACATGCATTCCCTGAGGCCCCTGCCTGGTCCTGCTGACTGTGGTGCAAGCCTGGGCTTTGCCAGCAGCGGCACTTGGAGCAAGCCCGGCTGTGGGCCAGGATGGATGAGCAAGGAGAAGGAGACTTGGTTCTGCCCTGGTGCCAAGGAGGAGATGAGCTTTTTGGGACGCACTGACTTGCTGAAATTTTGCCTCTGTGGTCTGAGAGGTGCTGGGTGTACTTTGAGATTACCTCCCTTGGTAAGATTTAGCCCTGTTAAGCTCTTGTTAAGATTTAGCCCTATGAATACGTTAGATCCATAAGCAAAAGAGGTATCAAGGTCTTGGGGATGAAGTCTTCTGTGAAGTAGATAGCAGACAGAGAGTTTGGGGAAGAAGAAAGAGGAGCTTTTAAAGATGTTGCACAAGACATGATTTTGGCAGGAACTAGGCTCATTTCATTGTCAGAAGACCAAGTGCCCGTGTGTTCAGGTGTGCTGTGCAGTCCACTCGAGCCTGGCAAACCTGCTGTCCGGCACACTCCCATAATAGGCAAAACACGGTTTACAGCTGAGCCCATCGGCCCTGCAGGGCAGCCTGTGTCTGGATGGCGAGCAGCGTTCCGATCTGCTGGCATTCCCATCTGCCGATGTTCCCTGGGAGGATGGTACTACGGCGCGTGGTGGGGTGCTGTCGTTATTGGAATTGGTGCATGGGCCAGAAGAAGCAGAAATCTGTCTTGATCTTGGGATGAGCTTATGCAGTCCGGCCATTTGCTGAACTGTTGTTTAGTTTGTAAATGGAGTTTC
This sequence comes from Steatornis caripensis, assembly GCA_013398225.1. Classification (NCBI taxonomy): domain Eukaryota; kingdom Metazoa; phylum Chordata; class Aves; order Caprimulgiformes; family Steatornithidae; genus Steatornis; species Steatornis caripensis. Next base: position 288,256 of record VZSC01014163.1, read on the forward strand.
CCGTCTTTAGGGACGCTTTCCAATCTGACTCCAGATGTGCTCGCAGCAATGGATCCGTGTGACCTCCAGTGTGTAAGGAAGGACCACGATGCTGCAAGGGCGAGAGACATCAGTGTTGTTCTCTGTGGTCTCTGGTCCCTGACCACACTCGCTGCAGGGTGGACTCACAGCTCCGCAAAATCCTAAGGAGTTCAGATCCCCACTGTTGTTCCTACTGCTAAATGCAGAGGATGGGTAGTGCAAAGCTCTGTCAGTGCCCCTCGGAAAGGGCAGACAGCTACTGAGTGGAAGGAGCTTTCCCTGGGAGGAGGATTTTTTGCTGTCTGCCACCAGTATTAGGGCAGGTGGAAGAATCTGGCCCATCCTGCCAATGTCCCTGGATGTCACAGGCCCTCATGGAGGAGAGGACAGAGCTGAGTGTTGGCAGCTGTGGAGCACAGCCACGCAGGGGCCCGTGCCATGTGGAGGGCTGGGCCATCACTCTGACAGATGGCGTGGCGAGACCATCTGGTTAGGGCGCTGAGGAGTCACCCGTATCCCTGCACACATCTCAGATCCCTGTGAGAAAGCTGGTGTTTCAAGGACAAGACTGCAGTTAAATCAGCCAAAACAAGCTGCCCACAGGTTTAACCCATAGTTGCACCAGGCCTGCATCTTCTGTCTTCACTGCATGCTGGTGGTCAAGGCATTAGCCTCTTGGAGGAGGAGGGAGATGGGAAGGAACTGGTAATGCGTGTGTCTGGGGGAGCACCTGGATTGCCATGCCAGGAGCCTTGTAACAGATGAAGGAGCAGTGACATACCGTTTTTCAGGGGCTCAGTCACTCGGGGATTCAATCTGTTTATGAGAGCAAAGCCACCCCTGGTTGTCTGGGGCTGATTTATTTCCAGGCTCCTTGCAGTTTTCTGGGGATTGCAGCGAACCCTGGGGATCTGAGACCACTTGTGTGTCAAGTCTGTCAACATCTGCTTTATGCCAGGCTAGTGTCGCTGGGTAGTGCTGGCATGATGGCGAGCATGGGTATCAGATATGTGTCGGACTGGGCTCCCTGCAGCGTGTAACCTTACCACAGCCCAGGGGAATATTTTTGCCATGGTACCCAAGATGATGCCATCTTCTTGAGGCTTGTGAGCTGTGAACAGTGTGTCAAAAATGGTACTGGACCCAGCAGTGGCTGGGTTTGGCCAGCCCATCCATCAGGAAGAGGTGCCCCAGGCAACAGGAAGCAGTGCCGGACCTTCAGCATCTTTTCTAATGTAAAACAAGGCAGGGGTTGCCCTGTACTACTGGGCATAGGGAAGGGATGAGCCCTTCCCAGTGGCTTTCTCGTAGCAAGGATTTTGACCCATGCCGCCAAACAGATATGCTCTGCTCTCTACCTTCCTGGCATCGCAGGGACCTTCCCCTCTTCTGCATGGGAACCTGGCATAGGTGCTATAAACCCCCTGTAATTTCATGCTGTCTGTCTGCACAAGGGCATTCATCTTTTCCCTCAGTGGCCCCCAGTGCTCGGCATGTCTCTGTGCCTGACCAACCGTGCAGAGCCTTGTTTGGTGGGAGCTGAGCTAATGGAGTGGAGACCATACTTCGTGGAGTCCATCAGAAACAATTTAATTCTAGGTTGTGGAAATTGGCAGCTGCCGCAGCTCCTATCCCAGCTCTTGGGTCTCATAATAAGGCCGGGACCGATGCTGCTTTTTTTAACCTGCTCTATTTGCTTGCCCGGATCAGTGTGTTGCTGCTCAGCAGGAGCTGGCTGTGCTGCTGGGCTGGAGAGCGGAGCATACAGCTGCCCAAACCGTGGATCCCAGGACGGCTCTGTAATCAGAGCTGGCTACTCCTGTTTGTTTAAAATCACTTGCTCTTATTTTTAAACGGGTTCATTCAATCGTCACTGTGCCGTGACCCCACTGCAACCCCCCTGACCCGCATAGCCTCCCCTCCCCGCCTGGGCTCAGCCCCCCCATTGTTTTCCCAGCCCTCAGGGTTGGTGTTTCACAGATGTAAAAATAAAAGCTGTAACATGTGGGATAACAGGGTCGGTGCAGCCAGGAGAGGTTCCCGCTGAAGTGGCTGCTGGGCAGTGCGGGGCCACTGCAGCCCCGGTGTTGGTTTAGCCAGGCAGTCCAGCCGCTTGGCTTCCCAGCTGTTGTGGTGGGATGGAGCAGTGGGGGTCACAGTGGGGCTGTCTCCCCCTCCTTGCTGAATGGGAGAGCCACTCATCCCAGCCACTGGTGCTCTCCAAGTAAGGGCGATGGGTGTGCGAAGCCTGCAGTTGGAGCCAGAGCATCTGTAGCGGGCACAGGACAGGCTGGGCTCTCCCCTGGAAGATGAGGGGATGGTGAATGAGCCCCAAGGCTTGAGCAGAAGCAGGAGGCTGCTCAAACCCATGTGTGATGTGAAAGTTGGTGCAATCCTTGGGGCCAGTCAGGATCAACTGGCAGCCAGCAGCTCCCCGCAGTGGCTTTGCCCTCTTTGTGCTCAGTTCCTGCAGCACCCACCTTGTCCCTGCACAGCCTGACCAGAGCAGCAGGTGAAGACCATCGGCTGCTGGAGCTCTGTCCCGCGGACACAGACCCCTCCAGCCTCGCACAGGGTCCTACCACTAGCCATCCTCACACCCTTCGCTTGCTTCTCACCCGTTTCAGATGGCTCTCTACTTCTGCACTGGTATCCTGGAGAACGAGACCCTCTTTCGCCACTACGCCCTGAACGTGCCCTTCTACACGCACTTCACCTCACCCATCCGCCGCTACGCGGACATCATCGTGCACCGTCTCCTCTCCGCCTCACTCGGTGGGTGGCACCCAGACACTTGCAGAGTACCTCTGGGTGCTGTGAGGGGAGGGGGTGCCTGTGCCTGGCACAGGCAGGACTCCCGGGTTCCTGCCTTGCCTGACATGGGTGCTGGGAGGCTGCATCCCACAAGGCAGCTCCCTGGCACATGGGTACTCTTGACTTGGAGGGACACAGGGGCAAGCTGGGCACCTGAGTCCAGGCTGCCGTGGGATGGCTCTGGAGCAGGAGGGAACATGGGCGTGTCGTTGTCACTAGTCCACTTTCCAGGTGCCAGCTCCCCCATCAAGATGGAGAAAGAGGCCATCCAGAGACAGGCAGACCACTGCAACGACCGGAAGATGGCTTCCAAGAGAGTGCAGGAGCTCAGCGCTGACCTCTTCTTTGCCATCTTTGTCCGGGTAAGAGCCAAGACTATCTTCCCCCCAGGCATCTCTGGATTTCCCCATGAAGGCTCAGCCTAGATGCCACCAGGCAGAGGGCTGCCACCAGGGGAAGGCAAACAGTGGGGGGACGCACTGAGGAACCACCACGGCTCCAGAACCTGGAGACACTGATTCCCCTTAGGGATGGCTGGATGGGGGATGCTCGTGTAGTGACAGCCCTGTCTCTTGGCAGGAGTGTGGTCCTCTGGAGTCAGAGGCCATGGTGATGGGTGTCCTGAACGAGGCCTTTGATGTCCTGGTGCTGAAGTTTGGAGTCCAGAAGCGCATCTACTGCAATGTAAGTACCTTACTAGCATGAGGTAGTGCCAACGCTGCCTCACCAGAGACAAATACAGCGGCCTGGCATCATCAGAAGCAGTGGCTGTCCTGGTGCCCTTCTGTGCCAGCCCTGCAGCTTGCAGAGCTGTGCCTGAGCCAGGCTAGCCGGAGGAGAGGGAGCCTTCATGGAGCTTCCCCTCCATCCCTCAGCCCCATGCAGGCTCAAGGGACTGGCGGGGGCTGGAGCAGCCCAGACGCTGAGGACCAGCTTCTCTCTGCTGTGTGCTGGGGGTGATCTAGTCTAAGTAAAAGGAAATAAAGACAGATTCAGGGGGACAGAGATCAACACGGAGCTGAAGCGAGGAAAGGGAGAGAGGCCGATTTTGATTTTATTTAATCAGATGGTATATCTGGGGTTCTGACAGCACCACTGTAGGCCAGCATCTGCTGTTAGTGACAGCATCTTCTCTTAATAACCTGGTTATATGGCTGGCAATGACATCTTTAACAGGACATATAGTGTGATACACGGGCTGTTTGTGTATTGCAGCAGCTACTGATTTACATGCTAGGCTCAGGCTCACGGGCTGCTGCATCCCAGTTGTTAAAGAGCTGCAGAGGCAGCATGCCAGGCAAAAGCAGCATCGTGCCCATCCACAGGTGAAGTGGAGGGGGAGAGCCAAGTGGGGCATGTTGTCAGGGCTGTTCCCAACACATTCCCTGCCCACAGGCACTGCCCTTGCTGGGCTTCCACTTCCAGAAGGTGGGGAGGAAGCCAGAGCTGACGCTCATGTGGGAGCCGGAGAAGCCAGAGCAGGAATCTGTGCCCCAGGTAAGAGTCCTCAGCGTGAGACAGGCTCACAACACCGTGGGCCTGGTGTGGAGGCTGTATGCAACAGGTGGATCCCTCAGTCTCTGCAGGGATAGGTCTGGGAGGCAGGACTGCCTCGCAGGCTGTCTGCTCCTGCTGTCCCTCTGTGTCCCATACACAGCAAGCCCAGCCTCAGCCTCAACCTCCTCTGCCATCCAGCCCCACTCCACCCCATCGCTGCCCCTGCATCTGACCCCTCCACAGCCTTCAGACTCTTCCCTGCCCACTGTGTGCCCTGCCTCCCAGTTCAGTTTCCCCCAGGAATTGAATTAACATGCTGTTTACTTCCTTTTTCCAGATCATCAATTAACATGTTAAATAAGATCAGGCCTAAGGCAACGCCTGTCTAGACCCTTCCCCCCATCCTGGCATTCCTTGCTCCCTCACTGCCACTGCCCTTCCATGGGTCTTCCATCCCTGTGACAGGGTTGAGACCTGATTAGAAGGAATTTTTAAAGTCAGGCTTCCTGAGATACAGTGTCAAATGGTTTAACAGCATCTAGAAATCTCTCTCTTGTGTCCCTGTCATCTATTAACTTGGTAACTCAATCAAGGGGAGCAATCGCATTTGTCTGGCTTGATTAAGTGGTGCTTCTTTGCCAGCTTTTGTCTGGCGTCGCTATAAAATCACAGCTGTGTTGACTTCTGTGATCCCTGCCTGCTGCCTGGGTGGGAGTGGGAGGGCTGAATCCCAACCTCTCCCTGCACCACTCCGGGGGCTCTGCGCTTGAACCCCATTTCCAACCAAGCCCAGCACAACCCGTCCTTGTCCACCTAGGGCTGGATGTAAAGGACTGCTGATACAGGGCTGGGCTGACCCTCCCAGCTGGCGTGGTGCGTGTCCTGGGAAGTCCTTTCCTTCCCAGGGGAGATGTTGCAGTCAGATCCAGCCGAGCTCCCTGGCTGCTGCAGGCATTTCTGTAGGCCTCCCTCCCTTTGAAGCTGAGCTTTCCTTTCTCAGCTTGGCTCAGAGAAGCCCCCTGGATGCGGCCGAAGTGGCCTCGGTTCCTCCTTTGCTACAGAAGCGGGTATCACTTACACCCTAGCAGGGACCTGCATGAAAAATGATGCCCCAGCATGAGCAGGGCCCATTTTGGTTAAGCAAACACTCGGCAATAGAGGAAACTCCTCCACGAACCCTCCACACCTCTTAAGAAAACACCGAAGCTCTCCCCTGGGAGCAGGCTCTGACCTGTCCTCTGAGCCAGCAGATCCCCGAGTCGATAAATCCCCAGCCCCAGGATGAGCCGGATCCCCCCAAAGCCATGCTGAACTGCGGGACATGTCGCTCGGGACATTCTGTGGCACTGAGCACCCCCCGCTCCCCTCTTGGTCTTGGCACTTGGCCTTTGCTTCCCAATTTGGCTCAGCCCATCCAGGCAGCGGGAACTTTGGGGAAGGCTGTTTGCAGGGAGCCGTGCCAGGGTCTGGGCTGGCTGACCCTGCTGCACAGGGGAGGTGTTGGCCCCATCTCTCCCTGAGCTCCAGGAGATGACCGGGACCTCAGTGGACATTATGCAGGGCTTGAATATGAAGTGGATCTAAGACTCAGGGGATTTGATGTGAGATCTTTCTGTTCCCCGGTGGTTCAGCAAAGGGACGGAGCAGAATTGCAAGGGAGAGCCCTGATAATCCCCATTTGACTCCCCCAGATGTGGGGGGCTGCCCCATGGCCACCGCCCCTCGCGTTCTTGCCAGCTGGAGTGGGCAGGGGCGTAGATACCCGGCAGCTATCTGGGCAGCCATCTGCAAAGGATTTCCCTGTGGTTTGCTTCTCTCTGGCCACTTTGATACATTTAAGTCTCAATGAGATTTTCCTGCTTTGAATGATTAACGTGGAGCGGCTCGCGCTAGATGAGCTGGGAAGGGTTTGACAAGGTTACACCGGTGGCTCTGTGCCTGCTCCTCCTGCGGAGCGGCCCTGAGCAGATGGTCCTGCCGAGCCCTACTGCAGCGTGGGGCTGGGGGACGGGCACCAGCCAGTGAAGCCCCCAAACGCCCAACCACAACCCTGTGGCATCCCCCCCCTGGTGTCCCCAGCAGCCCGTTGACCATGCCTCATGGATAGACCTGCTTGATGCTTTACGCTTCTAATCCACACAAATGCATGAAGAGATGGAGTCGGAGGACCAGGCAGGTGGCAGCAGGCAGCGGCACGTTCCTGAACAGGAGGGATTGATTTTCTGGAGTGTTCATTGCCTTGTGTCCCTCATTGTGCTCCCCTCCCGGGTCTCCTCTTACTGTGGGGGCGCAGAGGGGTCATTCCCTCCTTGCAGGATGCTGAGAAAATGCTCAGTGTCATGTGGAAAACCCTTCTCACAGCAGCTCACTGTCGGCCCTTGGCCAAGTTGCTTCATTAAGGGATGATGTGTGTTCTTTGACTGGAGAAGGGAGACACAGGCAAGTTTTAGGGGAGGTCGGGACCCAAAGCTGAATCACCCACGCTCCTTCCTGGACTGTGTGGAAAACAAGACTGGGGCCTGATCAGACTGGAATAAGTGAGGGTGTTTTGGGGGGCTCATTTTGGGTTCCGTGGCTGGCTTCACAGCCCAGTGGTGTTGCCTTTGAAGATGTTGCATCCAGCCCCAGCCCCAGGAGCACTCTGGACCCCAGCAGAGCTATCTGAAGCCATCCTGGCCCATTCCCTGGCTCCCAATGGGTGCTGCAGCGGAGGCAGCAGCTCTGAGGAAATCCTGGTGTGATGCCAAGCCACCTGAAAAACTCTCTTCTCTCCGTCTTTCTCTCCCTTACTGAAGGTGATCTCCATTTTCACGCTGGTAGAGGTCGTGCTGACGTCGGATGGCGTCCCGCTCAAGTACAGCGCCCTGCTCAAGAGACCAAGCTTGGAGAAGTGAGCACCCCAGGCTGCGCGTGCTCCCCACTGCCGATGCTTGCTCACCTCCCAGACCCCACACTGGCACCCGCTGGGGATGGAGGGGACCTACGAGAAGTTTGGGGGTTTGAGTTTTAAAACCAATGCCGTTTTATTTCTGATTTGGATTTTAACTCCAGCTGAGAGTGAGGCTCAGGCCTTGAGCCTGCCCCAGGCAGAGCATTTCTACTCTCAGATATTTTTAGCTTGATGCTTTCTTTTTGGTTTTTTAAGGCAATGATGTCTGTCCCCAGCCACCTTGGGTGCCTCTGTTGAGGATTGAGCGGGGACTTGTGTCCCCGGGAGCGGAGTGGGGCTGGTTCCACCATCTCGGGTGGGATGCAGTGGGATGTGGTGGGATGTGGCCATGGGGCCATGCAGAGGGTTTCTTGCAGGTTTGTGTGTCATGTAATAAAAGTCAGCAGCCACGTGGGAGGCTTGCACAGGTTTTATTTTGTCTCCTCCACGTTCCCCTGGCCAGGAATCCCAGCAATAACTCATCTCCCAGGCAGCCCTGTGCCTTCCCCTGCCTGCCACTTCCTGGGAGTTGTGAAATCCAAGCGGCCTCTCTGCCTCCCCCAGCCCCAGCATGGGGGATTGGGTAGACGTCAGCTCCCAGCTGCTGCTCCAGCAGCTAATCCCTCAGTCTGAGCCTTCTGAGCGGGCGTCACCAGGTGTCTGCTACAGCCTCTTGCACCCTGACCTCATCCCACTCAGGGACTCTGCAGCACCACGTCCTCGCTTTTCCCAGCCGCTCAAGAGAGCAAGCGTCCAGCCCCTCGTGGACTGACCAGCCCCTCTGCCATCTCCAGACACCTCTGCCTTCTCCTCTGCCCTGTGTCCCCTGCCAGTGCCATGCAGGATGTCCCCAGCAGCATGCGCTGCTCCAGCAACCTCCGCTTCGTCTCCTCTGTGGGGATGGGCAGCTGCAAGTGGTGGCTGGTAGAGGGATTGACATCTGGTGAGAAGGAGTGGATCCATCGTGCCAGGCAGGGAGGGGGGCCCTGCTTCACTCTGCCTCATGAGTGGTGGCAAACGTGGCCTTGGCATGGACAACCTGCCCTTTGCAGGAGCCAGGAGCTGGGCAAACTCGGGCTACCCGGCTCAGGGTGGAGGATCAGACCTTGGCGGGGGTCAGGGCCGGGTACAGCATCCTCACTGGGAGCTGGCAAGCTGTGAAAGCCATCAGGGTCACCTGCAGTCCCCAAGGTTGCGCTGCTGACAGCGTCCTTCCAGATGGCCTGGTGCAACCACGCATGGACATCACCTTCGGATGTGGGAGAGGGTGGGAGCAGCCTGTTCCTCCTGGGGTCTCCTGCTCCTCCTGCTCCTCATTGGGCGCTGGTGACGTGGGGATGTTCCCTGCCTGCAGCAGGTACCTTGCTGTGTGAGTGCGTTGGCATGGGCTCCCCAGGGCCTGACAGCGTGTGTGACCGTGTCCCCTGGGAGAGGGGATCTGAGGGCACTGACACCCAAGGCAAGATGTCTTCCCCCTACCCCTCAGCCTGGCATCCCCCTTCTCAGGTTTGTCCAGGGAGAAACAAGGCCGATCCAGCCCAGCCCAGCTCAGCCTGTCTGCAAAAACAAAACTTTGCCCTACGCCCTCCCTGCCACTCCCCGGGGTCGCGCAGGCAGCCGCCATCGTGGGAGCTGGACCCGCCCCCACTCCGGTGACCTGGTCCCCAGGGAGGGGCTGGAGGTCCTACCTCGCCTGGGGGGAGGCCCCCAAGGAGGGCAGGGAGCACTGGGAGGGCCCTGGGCAGGGCTGGGAGATAGTCCATGAATGTTATCAGCCCATCGTCTCACCTGCGGCGGGGCGGTGGGACAGGGAAGGGCCATAAAGGGCTGTCCCCCCACCCCAGCCCTGGACGAAGGCAACATTCGGGAGGGAGCTGGGGTGGGCAGCATGGGACAGCCGCTCTTCCCTGGGACCTGCCTTCTCCTCTGCCTCCTCGCCCAGCTAGCTGCTGCAGCCTCAGGTGACAGCTCGAGCGGGGACGTGTGGGGCAGGGGGGTGTGAGCCCTTGGTGGGGGCCACTGGGGCTGGTGCCACTTCCCTGGGGTTCTCTGGGGACCCTGTCATCTTCTCACGGGATACCACCAAAGGCAAACCTTCCCAGCCACCTCAGAGTGGTTTGAAGCCCCAGCCTTTGAATGGGTTTGTCTTTGCCCCCCACCAAAGCAAGCCCTGTCCCTGTAGCCCTGCAGCCCCGTCATACCCTCACCCCCTTGCAGTGGCTTTGGATCAAGCAGCTTGATGGCCACAGCTGCCTGTGGTTGCCCGAACATGGCACACTCACCACGGGGGGGCTGATGGTTGGGCACCTCATCCGCTCTGCCAGGAAGCACGACGAACTTCCCTGCCAAACTGTGCCTCAGTTTCCCCCTCTGCGGACGGGCTCCGGGCAGTGCTGGGGTTGCCAAAGACCAGACTGATCACCAAAGGGCTCCTGGTCCCTCCGAGGCTCCCAGGAAGGCGGCTCAGAGCAGCTAAATTATCCTTGGGTGGAGATGCCCCCTCTGGTCCTGGGGGAGGATGTCCCTGGGGACCCTCAGTGTGCCCAGTGCCCCCGCACGCCCCCAGCTCTGCTCTTGCCTCCAGATGCCGAGAAGACTCCGAACTACTGGAACAAAGGAGCCAGGAGGAGGCTGGAGCTGGCCTTGGCCTTGCAGCCAGCAGCACAACGGGCCAAAAACATCATCCTCTTCATGGGTGATGGTGAGTCCCCCAGGTCCCAGCCAGACCTCACTGCTCCATGGCTCGGCAGCAGCCTGAGGACACAGCTGGCAAGAGGATGGGGCTGGTGCAGGTCCCTTCCTCCCCGGATGGCTCTGGGCAGTGCCTGGGGAGGGCAGGACTGCCCCTGGTCCCAGCCCCTTGCCACCCTGTGGCCCTGCAGGCATGGGGCTGCCCACCATGTCGGCAGCTCGGATCTACAAGGGGCAACTGGCCGGCGGCTCGGGCGAGGAGAGCATCTTGGCCATGGAGACCTTTCCCCATGTGGCCCTGGCCAAGGTGAGTGGGGCAGTGCCGGGGAACGGCCGCCCTGCCCAAAACCCCACTGACCCCCGCTTTCTTCCAGACCTACACCATCGACCGGCAGGTGCCCGACAGCGCCGGCACAGGCACAGCCTACCTCTGCGGGGTGAAGGCCAATGCCAAGACGCTGGGGCTGAGCGGGGCAGCTGTCTACGGCAAATGCCGCACCACCTTTGGCAACGAGGTGGACTCCATCCTCCATCGGGCCAGGCTGTCAGGTACAGGGCAGTGGGCAACCCTGTCAGAGAGCCTGGCACGGCACAGCCATCCCCTGCCATGTGAGGCTGGACAGGCTCACTGTAAACCCATGCCGGTGCTGCAGGCAAGTCGGTGGGCATTGTGACAACCACACGGGTGCAGCACGCGTCCCCGGGGGCAGCTTACGCCCACTCGGCGAGCCGGAGCTGGTACGCCGACGCCAACATGCCCAAGGAAGCATTGCGTGATGGCTGCAAGGACATCGCCTACCAGCTGGTGCACAACACAGACATCAACGTGAGCCGGGAGCGGGCGTGGGAGGGAGGGGACACTGGGGTCGTTGGGAGGGTCTGCTGAGCTGCAGTGCCGGTGGCAACTCCCCGCTCCCTGGCAGGTGATCCTGGGTGGCGGGCGGATGTACATGACCCCCAAGCAGACCCCAGACCCTGAGTACCCAGAGGACCCAGCTCAGAATGGCGCCAGGAAGGATGGCCTGGACTTGATTGCCAAATGGTTGAGTGCCAAGCAGGTACCGCACTGGGGCGGAGGGGACGTGACGCTGGGCACAGGGCACGTGCTGTTGGCACCGGCTCTGTTCTTGCTGGCAGGGTGCCCGCTATGTCTGGGATAAGAAGGGCCTGGACGCGGTTGAGGATGACTCCGTGAGCCACCTGATGGGTAAGAGCATCACTGACTGCGCCACTGGAAACATCTCCTCCTCCTCCCCGATCCGGGGGTGCTGACGGCAACGTGGAGAGGCCCTGGTGTGGACCCCCTACCCCACTGCCCCAGGCCTCTTCGAGCCGAAGGACATGAAGTACGAGCTGAACCGCAATGCCTCCACGGACCCCTCCATCGTGGAGATGACGGAGAAGGCCATTCGCATCCTGCGCAGGAACCCCAACGGCTTCTTCCTGTTTGTGGAAGATGAGTAGCCCCAGGCGGGCAGCGTGGCAGGGCTGGGGTGGGATGCAGGTCCTGGGAGAAGGTGAGTGTCCCAGGGGACCAGGGAGGGGGTGACAGCCACATTCCCCATGCAGGTGGCAGGATCGACCACGGCCACCACAGTGGCCGGGCCAAGCAGGCGCTGATGGAGGCCGTCATGCTGGACCGGGCAGTGGCGCGGGCAGGCGAGCTCACCTCCCGCTCTGACACCTTGACTGTGGTGACAGCCGATCACTCCCACGTCTTCACCTTTGGGGGCAACACACTGCGTGGCACCTCCATCTTCGGTGGGTCTGGGGGAGGGGTGGCGAGCATCCCTGTTCCTATCTCCCCCATTTGCTCCCACCAGAGGCTGAGCTGGCCAAGGTGTGGAGCTGGGAAGAGGTACCTGGCTGGGACAGTGGGTGACAATGTCTTTCCCTGTGCCAGGGCTGGCCCCTAAGAAAGCCAAGGACAAGCGAGCGTACACCAGCATCCTCTATGGCAATGGTCCTGGATACAGCATCCACAACGGGGGCCGCCCGGCCGCCAGCCTCCCCGCCGTGGGTAAGTATCTGCTAGGGATGGGAAGGGGGTGCAGGGTGGCTGGGGGCAGCATCCTGCAGGCATGGCTACTGGGCTGCAGGGGGTCTGGTGCTGCCACGTGACTCAGGGAGTCATTTGGGCAGGAATCGCCCCAACGCCGAGGTGATGGGAGCTGCCCCTCCATCCCTACGACAGGTGGGTGAGCCTGCTGCCCCCAGCCCCATTTCTTCTGCCTTCTGCAGAGGACAAGGACTACAGGCAGCAGGCAGCTGTGCCCCTGGAGACAGAGACCCACAGCGGGGAGGATGTGGTGGTGCTGGCCCAGGGCCCCATGGCTCACCTCTTCCACGGGGTGCAGGAGCAGCACTACATCGCCCATGCCATGGCTTACGCCACCTGCCTCGAGCCCTACGCCACTGAGCCTGGGTGCGGAGCAGCCCGCAGGGCCTCCCATGGCACCCAGTGCTCCACACAGCCCCTGCTTGTCCTCCTGGCTCTCTGCATGGCTGCCCACATGGTGGGGGGCTGAGAGCCCCCCAGCTGAGCCCCAGTTCAACCCAGGCTGCCTGGCCCTCCCTTAGCCACCCCATCGAGGGTCTTGGCAGCTGGATCCCTACTGTGGCCAGGATCAAGGGATGCAATAAAACACAGGTTGTTTGTCTCCATGTGCCATGCAACAGTTTTCAGCACCAGTCACCCCCTAAGGTGCTGCCCCATGCCTCAGTTGAGGGTGAGGGGAGGCCGTGTCCTTCCCAGCTTTGCCAGACTGGGGCACAGTACACAAGGGTTGGTACCTTATCAGCAAAGGCTGAGCAAGGAGCAAAGTTTTAGTCCAGATCAGTGGAATTACTGCTCAAGAAAGTGCTGGGAGGAGAGCAGGGCTCCTCGGTGCATGAGTGACCCCAGGTGCTCCCAATACCCCTGTTGCCCCAGGTCCAATGCTCAGTGCTGCCTGTGGCACCCCGGGCCCAGGCATTCCCAGCCTGGCACCGCAGCCAGGGACAGGCAACGATGCCTGCCAGGCACTGCCCTTCGCCTCACCCACTGCATCTGCACACTAAGTCCATCCATCCCCCAGCAGCAATGAGGTAGTGTGCCAAGGAAGTGCCTGTAGCCCAGCCCCGTGGCCTTTGTGCTGAGTGCCCAGCAGGATGCCATGCTATCGGAGACACGCCAAACCCCCTCCACACACCCCACAAGGGTTGATACTGGTCCAAAGTACCTCCCCAGATCATCAGGACTTGCAGACGCTGCCAGCAGCTTTGGGCCACTGGATGACACCATGAAGCTCCTGGCACCCCTCACCGTCTGCCTGGGCCTCTGGGCAGGGCTCAGCACTGCTGTCATCCCAGGTGGGATAAGGATGGGGAAGGGTGCTGGCTGGCTGGCTGCAGAGGGTGCCCAGGGAAGGGGGCACCTGGCAGGGCACCAGCCTGGCTGGCCACAGGGAGGGGAGCAGGGGCTGTCAGGCTCCACAAGGGTTAATGGGGGTTGCCCCTGCTTTTCTGGGGATCTTGAGACAGTTTTTTCCTGTGGGGTGTCACTGTTTAAACCTGGGCTAGCTATTAAACGAACAACAGATGCTCTTTGTTAACTCCCTCCATTCCCAAAATGGAGGGGAAAGAGACTTATGGGTTGGAAAAGGTTAAAAACAGCTTTAATTTAACTACAAGAATTGTGTATTATAATAATGGGAAAATATGCACAAACCCAATATCAAGCTCCCCCCCACCACTGATGACAAATACGTCACCCGGACTCTGTGGGGCACACCCCAGGAAAGTCCCAGACTGTATTCAGCAGCAGGCAGGAGCTGGATTTGGGATCAAAAGCAGAATAATTGGGTAGAGTCCTCCTCAGTAGGTAGAGTCAGAGAGCAGCACCCTGCAACACCACCAACCCCCACTAACAGCCCCATACTGGGCTTAAATAGGCTCCTGGGCCATAGGTGTGGGCAGAAGCACCAGGTGAGGCTGCTTAAGGCCGTTAGAGCCCATCAGTGCCCTGGCCATAAAGGGAGAGGGAGTGACCCTTGTGATCTCTCACCTTTATTCTGAGCATGATGTGTATTGGATGGAGTACTGTATTGGGGTCAAACCAGGATATGGGGTTAGGTTTCTGCTTGCTTCTGGGCTGGGGGAGGTGCCTATAACCTCCCCCCTCCATGAATGTCACCCCATCACACCTGCTAGTTTGTTCCCCCCATCATATCCCCTTTTTGCTACCCCCTTCTCTGCCCAAGAAACCCCAGGCTTGGCAATGGCTACAAGCCCGCATGGCCTTTCCCCACCTCAAACAGCACCCTAACCCCCTCAGTCCATGTCAGAGAAGGCCCCAGCATAGGGATGCCCAGGGAGTGGATGCCCCAGGGATGTGGGTGCTAGTGAGCTGGGAGTGATGGGTGCTGCCTTGTCCCAGCGGAGGAGGAAAAGCCATCCTTCTGGAACAAGCAGGCGGCTGCAGCCATTGAGGCCTCCTTCAAGATCCAGCCTCGAATAAGCCAAGCCAAAAACCTCATCCTCTTCCTCGGGGATGGTGAGTGCTGCTGACACCCTTGGTGGACAGGCTGGCACAGCCAATACCCTGCAGAGAAGGATGCAGGGAGGGTACCCAGACCATAGGATGACCAAGACCCTCTCTCCTCACCTAGGATTCGGGATCCCCACCATCACAGCCACCCGCATCCTAAAAGGGCAGGAGCAGGGGAATCTGGGCCCCGAGACCCCCCTCGCCCTGGATGCTTTTCCTTATGTGGCTCTCTCCAAGGTAAATCCCCACCGTGCTGGGCATGGGTCCAGGGTGATGCTGGGCATGGGGCCAGGGTGATGCCCACAGGGCTGCTGGCACAGAAACATCCCAAGGAGGCACTTATGGGATGCTCAGGGTCCCTGCCCATCCCACACTTGTCCTTGGGGGAGCAAATGAGTGTGGCAAGGGGTGTTGGCGGGGGGGCACCCCACCAGGTGCTTCTGCCAACAGCCCCCTGCCCTGAGCCTGGCACGTGTCCTCGGCAGACATACAACGTGGACCGGCAGGTCCCTGACAGCGCGGGGACAGCCACAGCCTACCTCTGCGGGGTGAAGGGCAACTACAAGACGGTGGGGCTCAGCGCAGCCGCCCGCCACTCGCAGTGCAACACCACGGCAGGCAATGAGGTGATCTCAGTGCTGGAGCGAGCCCGCAGAGCCGGTAACAGGGGGGAATGGGTCAGCAGGGCTGGGGAGGACCCTGCAGGGACAAGGGGCATCAAGCTGGGGGCTGTCCCCTGCCATGAGCATTCCAGGTCTCAATGGCAGGGGACCCTGTGTCACCCTTTATGGGGCCTGACGGGTGGGGGGTGGCAGGGAAGGCGGTGGGCATCGTGACAACGACGCGGGTGCAGCACGCGTCGCCCTCGGGGACCTACGCCCACGTGGTGAACCGCAACTGGTACGCGGATGCTGACATGCCCACGGACGCCCGCCGTCAGGGCTGTAAGGACATCGCCTGGCAGCTGGTCCACAACGTCGACATCAACGTGAGCACCTGTGTTTGGAGTGGGGGGGGAGCAAGGGCACACCCCCAGGCACCCCTGCTAATGCTGTGCCCATCTCGTCGTCGCGTCCAGGTGATCTTGGGGGGTGGGCGGAAATACATGACCCCCATGGGAACACCGGACCCTGAGTATCCCACCTACAACACGGAGAATGGAACACGTGAGGATGGGAATAACCTCATCGACATGTGGCTGGAGGCACGGCCGGTGGGTGATGTGGGGGGGGACAATCCTCTGTCTGCCACCCCTGGGCATGGGGCCGGGCAGCCGCTGATCCCTGTGCGATTTGCCCTGCAGGGTGCCCGCTACGTCTGGAACAGGACAGAGATGCTGGCTGCTGCCACTGACCCCAGCGTAAATTATTTGATGGGTAATAAATGTCCCATGTGCAGGGACCTGACAACCACCAGGACGCGTGCGGGTGCTGAGGTTGTCCCCATCGTGTCCCCTCCCAGGTCTCTTTGAACCTGGGGACATGAAGTACAACCTGGTACGTAACACCACCCTGGACCCATCGCTCACCGAGATGATGGAGGCGGCCATCACCATCCTGAGCAGGAACCCCAATGGCTTCTACCTCTTTGTGGAAGATAAGTCAGGGCTGGTGCCCCTGGGGCGGGCAAGACGGGAGTCCCATGTCCTGGGTGGGGTAAGAGGTGAGGGTGCTGCCATCGGTCCCCCGCCCACCGCAGGCACCTGTCTGCAGGTGGCAGGATTGACCACGGCCACCACAACAGTGAAGCCCATAAGGCGCTGACGGAGGCTGTGGAGTTCGACCGGGCCATCGAGCGGGCAGGCGCCCTGACAGATGAGGCACAGACTCTCACCGTCATCACCGCCGACCACTCACATGTCTTCTCCTTTGGCGGCTACACGCTGCGTGGCTCCTCCATCTTTGGTAGGGCTCTGCCCACGTGCGAGAGCAGGGCATGGCCCTGTGCTGGGCACTGCCAGCTCTGGGGAGCCCTGGCTGCAGCCAGAGGGGTGGTACGGGGGTTTCTTGGCTGATCTGCCCCCTCTCCCTTACTCAAGCATTGCCCCCTCCCCAGGTCTGGCCCCCAGCAAAGCTGCTGACCAGAAGAACTACACATCCATCCTCTACGGGAATGGGCCGGGATACCCAGGCCCCAGCCGGCCTGATGTGGACGATTACACAGCCAGTGAGAGCACAGGGACCATGGTCAGGTGGTGGGATGGGGCTGGGGGCCACCACTGTCCCACTCACCCCCTTTTCCCCCCTTCCCCAGATCAGAACAGCTACATGCAGCAGGCGGCTGTGCCCCTCATCTCGGAGACCCACGGCGGTGAGGACGTCGCCATCCTGGCCAAGGGCCCCATGGCCCACCTCTTCCATGGGGTGCAGGAGCAGACCTACGTGGCCCACGTCATGGCGTACGCCGCCTGCCTTGAGCCCTACACTGCCTGCCGCCAGGGAGACTCTGCCCCCAGCACCCATGGCACTCCTCTGGCCCTGCTCCTGCCCACCCTCCTCCTGCCCCTTTTCCACTGACCCCACGGTCCCAGGG
Source organism: Steatornis caripensis (assembly GCA_013398225.1). Taxonomy (NCBI): domain Eukaryota; kingdom Metazoa; phylum Chordata; class Aves; order Caprimulgiformes; family Steatornithidae; genus Steatornis; species Steatornis caripensis. Next base: position 305,268 of record VZSC01014163.1, read on the forward strand.
CACCTCACGGGCACTGCTGGACCCACGTACCTGCCTACCCATGGCTGTGGCACCCATAGGTGACTGGAAGCTCTTTGGAGCGTCCCTGGTCCAGATGCAGCAGCTGTGGGGCACTGAACCCCGGGCACAGGATGGCCCTATGCCACCTGCCTGGGGTGCTTGGTGTTTAATAAACACGGGGTGTGATGCTGGTGGGACAGGAGTGTTAGAGGTGTGTGGGTGCCCATGCTGTGCGAACAGGGCTGGGGGTGCTGTCTGCTGCTGCTCGGCCCCACACAGCCCCAAGCCACGACCCCTTGCGCCCACCCCAGCATATCCAGTGCTTTATTGACCAGAAACAGCAGCGAAAATTACAGCAGGCGTCTGTGTCCCCGTGCTCCCGGGGCAGGCTGGCATCTCCAGGCCCCCAGCCCTGGCGGCTGTGCCCAGCCATGGGCAGGGCTGGTGCAGGGGCAGGATGGGGCTGGCACAGGGGGGTGCCGGGGAGGCCACCAGGCAGAGGGAACTTTTGGCACAGGGCAGCCCCACGGCATCTCCATTTCACTCTCCCTGCCCCAACTGGCGCCAGGCTGGATGTGGTAGGGCTGGGTGAAGGGTTTGGGGTGGGTGGACAGAAGAGGGGGTACATGGGTGCTTGGGGAGTGCCCTGCATTGCCTAGTTCCTCCATGGGGACTCAGGGACCCCCCCAGTTCGCAGGGCAGGGGTAGAAAGGGGATGGTCAGGAGGCAGCTGCCACTGGGAAGGAGCTCATGCCCACCCCAAGTGTCTCCCCGCTGCCTTGCTACATCCAGCAGGTGCCTGTCTTTGGAGGGGTGACCCCCTGTGTCAGCCGGGGGTGCCCCCCTTGCCTGGAGAGTGGGAGGGGGAGATGGGCGGGGATGTGGAGTGGGCACAGGGTGGCACACGGGCAGGTATGGGGACGGGGGTTGCCAGCCTACGAGAGGGGATCGGCCTCACCACACCGAGCACTTGTGCGTCGGGTTCATGGGCGAGTTCTTGGGGCAGTGGAAAACCCGTCCAAACTCCTCGAACTGCGAGACGCTGCCCAGGACCCTGCCAGGAGAGGGGGGGCAACTCAGAGCCAGGCACCCCCTGCCCTTCCCTTGCCACTGCCATGCACCCACTCACCCCCAGCAGCACCCCATGCCCTGCCCCAGGGGTGTGCACCCAGAGCCAGCTGGTGCCAGCACCCCAAAGGGTGCCCACCCCACTTTGCATGGCACTGCCAGCCGTGGGGCAGGCTGACACACACCGTGCCCCCCCACCCCGAGGCCAGCTGGTACCTGTAGTGCTCCGGGGCATGTTTGTCCGTCAGCACCTGCAGGTAGATGGACTGGGATCGCCGCTTGATGCACCAGTTCTGCGGGGAGAAAGAACGTCAAGGGTGAGATGGATGGGGCACCCCAGGTCCCCGCTCTCTTCTGGGGGACTATGGCAGAGATGCCCTCGTTATGCTTGTTATTTTAGGGTCTCCCAGGAGCCCGTGTGTGTGGTATACACGGACTGGGAGAGCACAGGGGCATGTTTGTTGCTGGAGGGTCTCCTGGGATTGTGAGCTGCCTGGCTGTAGGGTCTCCTAGGAGTTTGGGGTCATGTGCACTTGTTAGTGTGGGGTGGCTGGAGGTGATGGGGGGGACACACATGGTTGTTATTGTAGGGTCCCCAGGAGCAGCAGGGCACTGCAGGGTGCTCCTTGCAGGGCTGAGCCCCGTACTCCGAGCCCAGGACCTGTTGGTGGAGCTGAGCCTGGCTCCTGGTCATGGGCACCGGGTCCCCCAGGGCTGTTGCCCCATCCTCAAGGCCACTGGCCCCACACACAGTGATCCACTCTGCCCCAGTACGTGCCATGTGTGGGGAGGGCAGGGGCTCACCTGGGCGAAGGCGATGAAGAAGAGCTGGTCATGTGTGTATTTCAGGTGGTGCAGGGGGTGCTCGGGGCCGTGCTCCCGCACCCACTTCTGGTAGGCCTGGAGAACAAGGGGTGCCCTCAGTACAGCCTGGGCACCCCTCAAACCCGCCCCTCACCTGCTCCCGAAACCGCCAGCAACCAAGGTCGTGCCCACTCCCTGATGCAGGGGGGAAGGTGGGGATGGGGGGAGACTCCTGCCCACTCTATGGGGGTGGCATCAGCAGCTGCCCAAGGACCTGCCAAGGACATGACAGCCCAAGGTGGGGGGACACTTACGTAGTAGGCAAGTTTGAGCCCGCCCATATCAGCGATGTTCTCCCCCAGAGTGTGTTTTCCATTCACCTGCCAAGAGAGGAGACAATGGGGTGAGCAGAGATGTCCCCCCCAGCCAGGCATCTCCCCATCCCCACCCTGGCACCCAGTCTGTGCCTCAGTTTCTCCCATCTAGTGCCCTAAGAAATTTCCCAGCTGAGGTGTGATGAGTTGCTGGGTCTCAGGGCTGGACAAGGCAGAGCCTGCAGGAACCCAGTCCCAGCGACGGAGCAGCAGGGATCCCCCACGAGGCAGCGCGTGCCCAGGCACTGCCCGGCGGGCAAGAGGCTCTCACTCTCTGGTTGTAGACGGTGAAGTTGTCATAGAGGTTGACGATACACTGCGCCTTCTTCAGGAACTTGCTGTACGACCGCTCGGTCCACCAGTGCACCAGGTTCCCGTGCCGGTCGTACTGTCCCCCTGCCAAGGCAAACACCAGCACCGCTCACACCGAGGGATCCAGGCATCCTGCCTGGCTGCCCCTGCCCATCCACCTCCCACCCCGGCACCCAGTGAGGGGGGATCGCTCACCCCAGTCGTCGTAGCCGTGGGTCAGCTCATGCCCAATGATGGTACCGATCCCACCATAGTTCAGAGACCTGTTGTGGGTGAGAGAGCGGAGGACACGGTGCTGGCGGGGATGGCAGTGACCCCAGGACCTGGCACCCCCATCCTCTGCCCTGGAACCCCCTACCCACGCACCAGCCCCACACTCACTGCGGGAACTCGGGGTCGTAGAGGGTGGGCTGCAGGATGCCAGCGGGGAACACTGGGAACACAGGAGAGCATTGCAGTTGGGGGGGCACCCTGCCCTGTACCCACGCACAGCATCACCCAGCACCAGAGGACCCTGCATTGTGCCCTGCACCCTGGGCCCTCCCCACACCCCCCGCCCAGGGGGACTGAGCCCAGGGGGCCAGGCAATGCCTTACCCATCTGGTTCTTGTTGGGCAGGTAGTAGGCGTTCAGTGCCTGGGGAGGCAGCAACCACCTGCAAGGAGATACAGAAGTGCCAGGTTGCAGGGGCACCGGCGGGCATGGACATGCTACCCTCTTGCACAGGTGGGGGGACAGGGGTGCACTCCTGGCTTGCCCTGTGCCCTCCTGCCTACACCCTGTGGGATGCCACTGGGCATGGGGACAGGGGACATTGGTGGGGCCGTGCTGTGCCCCCCATGCCCTGTCCACCTCCCGGGCAAGGGGATACCCATGCACACTTGCCACCCACCCCCACCAGAGCAAGAGGATACCCACACAGACTTGTCCACCTCCTGACGGATCCTCTTCACCGAGAGCCTGATGCCAAAGGCGATGCTGTTGAGGATGTTCTTGAAGTAGGTCTTCTCATCCACCTCGAACTGGGGGGGCATGGCCACATCAGGGGGGACGTCAGCTCCAAATGCCAGCCCCAAGAGTGTGGGGAGCAGGGCTGGGGCATCCTCCCACTCCCGTGAGCCTTGGGGACAGAGGGTGTGGGGTTGTGGCTGTAGGCTGGATGTGGCACGAGCGTGTCCTCAAGTCCCGTGCTGTGTGCCCACGTGAGCAGCAGCATCTCCATCACCTCCATGGGGTCCTTGGGCCATGCTGGCACCCCCAGCCCTTGCTGAGGATGGGGCTGAGCTCTGGCGGGTGTGACGTGGGGAAGGGAGCATCATCCGTGACCCCAGGGACAGTGTGGCACTGCCTGTGTGGCTGCAGCTGTGTGAGTGGTGGGCACAGCGAGCTACCAGGACGTGGCTTGTTTTGCGATGGCATCTCCCCATCCCAGTCTCTGCAGACCTTGAGATAGATGTGGGGACCATCCCCCCCCTCCACATGCCCACACCTCCCGCGTGACCCTTGCCTCGTACTCCTTGTCAATGGCTTCTGGCTTCAGCAGGAAATCAGGGTACCCGATCATCACCATCATGTACCGGAGCTGTGGGCAAAGCAAGTGGTGGGGTCAAGCCCCCATCCCATGTGCCCCCAGGTTGTGGTGGGGGCAGGGGTCCATTCTGGGTGCTGCTACCTTGGCCCTGGCCGCTCTCCGTGTCTCCTCGTCCATCCAGTCCAGCTCATCCAGCCGGTGGTCCAGGATGTGTTTGATGTCCTCTACCAGCTGCTGCACCTGTGGTGGGTCAACACAGATGTTTGCACAGCATCCTTGCAACCCATCACCCCGGCAGACAACCCTCAGTGGGGTGCTGGGTGGTGGTAGGCACCTTGGCAAGGTGACAGGAAGGATGCAGTGGCTTCATGCCCACAGACAGCATCACCTACCTTGGCCTTGCTGGTGGAGGAGAAGTGCTCCTCGACGAAGAGGGCACCCAGGGCCATGCCGAAGTGCTTGTTGGCCTGGCTCAGGCAGATCTTGCCCAGCTCAAGCTGCTTCTCGTTGCCCTCCATCTCCTTGGAGAGCTCATGGATGGCGTCGCGGAAGGGAGTGGAGAGGTGTTCACTCAGCACCACCACAATGCGCCACAGCATGTAGTTGTGAAGGATCCTGGTGATGAGGGACAAGATCAGGCCCTGGTGCTGGGCAGGTCCAGTGGGAAGCATGCGCCAGGATGGGAACACCCCCGCTCGGGGACCATGGCAGGCCACGGGGGTGACCATGTCCTGTGGAGGGACAGGGACAGGCTGACACCCTGTCCCTCCCTGCTGTGTGATGAATCTTGTGACCTCTAGCATAGCGGGGGCTCGGTGAGTGACCGGACATGAAGAGGGTGCAGTGGGGCTCACAACAGTGCTTTCTCCCAGGAGCTTTCCCGGCATCCCTGTGCCCAGCCCAGCCTCCACAGCATGGGGGTGATGAGGGGGGCCAGCCACAGCCACCCTGTGCCCGCCCCCATTGCTAGCCACCTGCCAGGCTGGGGAAGGTGCTGGGGCACATGGGGTGCCAGTCTCCCTCACCTGCTGGGCGTCATGCGGATGAGGTCGGACACCTTGTGCATGTAGTCAGTGGCCAGCAGCACCACCTCCTCCTCCTCCGAGAAGTTGCCGTGGAAGATGCGGTCCAGCAAGCGCTTCCACTTGAGCTGCCAGGGCAGGCACCATCAGCGGGGCACAGGGGCTCCTCCTCCATGCCACCCTGGAGGGAACCCCCTCCAAGCTTTACGGTCTCCCACCACCCCTTCCCGCCCAGAAAAGTTTTGGGTAGATTCATCACCCTCAGGTGGTCTTACCTAGGGAAGTAGCCAAGGCATGGAGACAAGGACAATTGTGGAGCACAGGGGAGGTGGGGGACATGGGGTGGCAGGCTGGTGGGGGTACTCACTGTGGGGGTGATGCGCTGCAGCTCACCCAGGGTCACTTTGTGGTACATGCTGCTGACATCCCTCCGCACGTCATCGTACTCGGACACTGTGATCTGAACAGGGTGGGCATAGCAGTCACCATCCCTCTGCCTGCCTTGGAGGTGGCACAGGGACGGGGCACAGGGATGGGGCAAGAGGGGCTACTGACCCACAGCCCTCCTGGCTCCTGGCTCCCGGCTCCCAGCCCTGGGAGCTCTCTGCTGCCAGTGGGGCCCTGAGGGCTGGTCACGAGGTCCCCGAGGAGTTCAGGTCCCTGAGTGCTAAGCACAGGGTTCCCCGAGGGCACAGACTGGGGTCCCCAAGAGCTGGGCATGGAGTCCTCAAGGGCCCGGAGCACGATCACAAGGACTGGACGTGGGGGTCCTCAAGGGCTGGACTGGTTGTTCCAAGGGCTGGGACTGGAGGTTTTCAAGATGTTTGGGATGGGGTTCCTGAGGATCTGCCATGGGGTCCTCAAGGGGCTGGCACCCCCAAGGGCCAGGCATGAAGGTCCCCAAGGGCTGGGAGTGGAGGCTCCCAAGGGGATTGGGATGTGTCCCTTTGGACCAGGCATGGAGGTCCCCAAAGATCTGCAACTGGGATACATAAGGGCTGGGTAAGGGAGCCCCAAAGCCCAGGGTGCGCATCCCCCTCACATTGGCAAGGTGCTGCTCCAGCTGCAGGATCTCCTGGGCCTTCTGCTCCACGTGCTCAGCCCCCAGGAGGGTGAGCAGCCGCTCCATGAACACTCGGTACGCAGCCAGGATCTGTGCCAAGGAAGGGATGCTGAGTGCCACCCCATATTGCCGTGCGGGCACCCCAGCCCCGGCATTGCTGGCAGTGGGGTACCCTCTGTCTGACACCCCATGCTTGGTGCTGATCCGTCTCCCAGTGTCCCCATGGCATCAGTATGCCCTCCTCCCTCACCTTCTCGCTCTCCTCGTCCTGCCCCAGGTAGAGGGTCCTTTCGGGCAGAGTCAGCCCATCCTGGTCAATCTGGGGGGAGATGGGGACAGTGGGTGAGCGGAGGGAGGGGGACCAGTGCTGGGCAAGGCACCCCCTGTCTCCCCTTTATTGCAGGGTGCCCCGGGTGCCCCAGGAGCCGTGGCGGGTTGGCGGGTCAGCCCCAGGCATGGGCAGGTCCTGTGCCTTGGTTTCCCTTGTGCTAGAGGGTGCTGGAGCTGCAGCGGGCAGGAGGCAAGGGGCTGGGATCACTGCACAGAGGGCCTGATTCATGGCTAGCACGCAGGCTGCCCCATAACCTGCCCTATACCGGCACCACGCTGCTCCATCCCTGCCCCACGGTGGCCCCACACCTGCCCCACGGCTGGCCCTGCTCCTGTGCCTGCCCCTTGGGAACCGCAGGGTGAGCCATGCTGCACGGACAGCTCCCCATACACACACACACACACACACACACACACACNCCTGCGCACCCCTGCACCCCCGGCCGCCCGCCCGTCCCTGGGACACACGCTCCCTCTAGTGTACACACGCGCGGCCCGGCAGCGCGGCCCGGCTCCTCCCCGGCCCCTCGCGCTCACGCTCACACTCACGCTCACACTCACACTCCCCACACACACCCCCACCCAGCCCCACCAGCTTACAGGGAACGAACGGGGAGGCTCATCCCCACCACTGTGTCCCCACAGTGCCCCTGCCGTCCCCAACCCCTTGTCCCCACCATGCTCGCTCCCTCACACCCAGCGTGTCCTTGCTGTGCACACACCCCACGTCCCCTCCGTGCCCACCACTATGTCCCCACTGTGCCCTTGCCGTGCCATCCACCATGGCCCCCCCCATGCCCATCACCATGCCCACCATGGCATCCCCACCGTGGCATCCCTACCGTGGCATTGCTGTGCCCCTGCTGTGCCCACCACCACATCCCCATCCCCACCAAGGGTGCTTGAAGCTTGGCCACCCAGACAAAGCCCATCCATGCCCTGGTGGCACCACAGGGTGAGCGACACGGGCTGGCAGGGATGGGGAAAGCTGACAAAGCCATTACCCTGGCACTCTGGCTCAGTGCTGTGGGGTCAGCAGGTATCCCCCGTCACCTCCTAGAGTTTGCCCCCTGTGTGTAGATGGCAGCCAGGACGCCAAGGTGGGGGGCCTGGCTGCCAGCACTAGAGAGACCCTGGTGCCCTGCTGGGCTGTCCCCAGCACCCAGACAGGCAGCACTGCCTCGCTCTGTACATCACCCCCGCTCCCCATCCTGGAGGTGCCACTCTCACTCTGGGGCAGCCTGACACTGAGGTCCCATGGTGGGGAGATGGGGAGATCCCCAGGGACAGGACCTGTCCCCAGCCTGGATGCCTGCTGCACCCAAGCCCACACACTAGGCAGGTGCCCTGTGCCACCACAAGGACAGTGGCACTTCGGGGGATGTCACCAGCATAGATGGGTGGCTGGGGAAGGGGCAGCCCCAGCAGCAAGGTGCCCTCACCCGGATAACGTAGCGGGAGGTGTTCCTCTCATCCAGGCTGACGGTGAGGGAGAAGAGCACGGCGGCACTGTAGACCCCCTGCGTCTTGTAGAGCAGCTCGTTGAGGTCCCCGCGGCCGGGAGGGGCATCCCAACCACCGCACTCCCTGATCACCTCCAGCATGGGCCGTGGGCCCAGCCGGTCGATCTCAGCCCGGTCCAGGCACGAGCGGAAAAACTCCTTGACCTTCCTCTCGGCTGAGGTGGGGGCTCGGCGCCGCACAGGGCGGCTGAGCAGCGCCCGCAGCTTGGCCTCATTCTGCTCAGCAATGGCCCCGATGGTGCCGTACACTAGCTTATCCTCAGGAATGCCGTGTCGCCGGAGCCAGCCACCGCAGGCGAAGGAGTAGAAGTCCTGGCAGGGGTCGATGGTGGCATCCATGTTGGCGCTGAGGAAGCGAGATGCCCGCAGGAAGGCCTTCTTCTCCTGGCATCCCTCCAGGCAGTAGCTGTCCCCTTCAGCCGCCAGGTACTTGAGCACCAACATGCACGTCAAGATGACGCAGAGCCCCGCAGCAAACACCAGCCCCGAGAGCAGGCAGACCTCCCGGCGGCTCCAGCGCGGCAGCCCTCTGCGGCGTTTCTTGGACCCGGCACCCAGCTGGAGAGCAAAGCTGTTGGGCAGGGTGCCGCTCTGGTATTTGCTCACGTATTTCACCTCCTGAAACTCGTCATAGTGGGCCGTCAACGAGTAGGTCTTCTCCATGGCTGGGGATGGGGCTCCCCACTGGCAGTTCAGGAGTGGGGGGCTCAGGGCAGGCAGGGGGCAGGCTTGGGAGCCCTGNCCTGAACACGCTTGCACATACGTGTATACACACGCACCCCCCTGCAACTCCCCTCCCATGACCCACACCTCTGCATGCTCACCGCCCTCACACCCCTACGCACACACCATCTGGTTCACCTCCCTCCACGCACAGCCCCCCCCCCCC
>VZSC01014163.1:320351-335376 GCA_013398225.1 Steatornis caripensis
GGAGCAAGGAGGAGGGGGTGCTTCTTGCTGTCATCGCTGCCTGCATTGCCATCCCTGCCTGTGTGCCCCACTGGGACTGGCCCCAGTACCAGAGACTTGGTGGCATCTCTACCCCATGGCTGTCCCCTCTGCCAGCCCCTCTGGTGACGGGGTAGAGTCCTGCCTGCACAATCCCAGGCAAGTTTCAGCCCCTGGCACAGCTCCATCCCACACCCCCCACACCCACTCAGCACATCCAGAGAGATCACCCACTCCGGGTGGGTGTTGGGGGTGGGCCAACGAGCCCATCCTCACATTGCACTGTGACAGCCCTTCCTGGCCTGGGAGGGGCACGGGGCTGCCAGTCCCTCCGCATAAGGTAGGGAAGGGGGTTAGCAGCTTGGGGAAGAGGGGTTTCATGGAGATTTGAGGGGCTTTGGGGAGATTTGTGGGGGAAGGCATCAGGTTGGGGTGTTGCGGGTTGGGTAGGGTTGTGTGCCCTTGCGTCAGGTTGCATCGCGTTGGCGTGGCCTTGCAGTGTGTTGGGTTGGGTCGTGGTGTGCGGTGTTGCATTGCGTTGTGTCAAATTGTGGTGCGGCGCGTGATGTGGTGCGCGAAGTTAATTCCAGTCTTGGGGAGGGGAGGGGGTTAGCCCTGGATCCCATGGACATCTCACAGCATTTCCCTCCCCGCTCCTCCCCCCACCATCCACCCAATCCCCCTGTGCTGGCTGGTGCCCGATGGGCAGCGGTGTCTGGCAGGGGTGCAGGATGGGGTCTGCCCATGGGTAAAGGAGGGTGGGGGCATAGATGGGTTGTGAGGGGGCTTCAAAAGGAGACCCCAATCCTTGCTCGGTGCAGAATGGCATCTGGACTCGCAGGTGGAGGAGGACAGGCTGGGGACAAAGAGCCACTCGGGAGGTGGCCAGTATCCGCGCAGTGGGGTCCCCCCTAGTCCGGCGGCCCCCGCTCCCTCCACAACTTGGGCAAAGTTGTGCCGCGGATCCACTGCCCGGCGATGCCCGTGCCGGGGAGCTGCCGCCGCCGGAAAGTTTGCGGGGCTGGCGGCGGGCACGGTGCGACGCAACGGGGAGCTGGGGAGGGCTGGGGACCTGCCTGGAAAACTCGGGGGCTGCTTCTCGGGGTGCTGCTCAGGATGCTCGGGGAATGCTCGGGGGTGCCCGGGGAACGCTGCCCAAGATTGCCGGGGGATGCTGCCCGGGATGCTCGGGAGGCGCTTGCCGAGATGCTCGGGAGATGCTCGGGAGGTGCTCGCCGGGATGGTGCCTGTGGTGCTCGGGAGACGCTCGAGGGCTGCTCGAGAAGTGCTCCCCAGGATGGTGCCCGGCATATTCGGGGGATGGTCGCGGGGTGCTCGCCGGCAGGCTCGGGGGGTGCTCCCCGGGCTGCTCGGGGGTGCTCGCAGGGCTGCTCACCGAGGTACTCGGGGAATGCTCCCCAGGATGCCGCCCGGGATGTCCGCGGGTTCTCGGGGGATCGCTCATCGCTTGCTCACCGAGAGACTTGGAGGACGCTCCGGGATGCTCAGGCGACGCTGCCCGGGATGCTCGGGGGTGCTCGGGGGTGCTCGCCGCCTTGCTCGGGGGCTGTCAGCAGGNNNAGCGGGGCGGGGAGAGGGTGGCGTCTCCAGGCCGGCTCTCCCGCAGGCCGGGCTCCATTAACGAGATTATTATGCAAATGGAGCAGCCCTGTGCCACCCGCCAGCCTTACCTCATCCCCGCCGGCGGGGAGGCAGGGCGGGGGGGTGGGGAGTCCCCGGGCCCCTCCACCCCGTGGGGCTGGTACGGGACCGGCAGCGCCACCCTGCTTGGCACTGCCCGTCCGGGGACCCTGCTGCCACCCCCCGGCAGCCCGGCACGCAGGAGGGGCACGGGTGGGCACGGCCGGAGGCCTGTGCCAGGTGCACCCCGGCGGCTCGGCACCCCCCGCCGTGCCCGGGCACCCGAGGGGGCCCATCCCATCCTGCCAGGGTGGGTGCAAGGGGGAAGGGCTGTGGGTGGGCAGCAGGCAGAGCCCGGGAGGCTCCGGGTGAGAGGGTGGGCACAGGGATGGCACGGGTTGGCATGGGGAGGGGGCCGTGCACTCACACTCACATGCACACTTACACACGTGAAGGTCCGGGAATATTAAACTGCATTGCAGATAAATCCCCAACATAAATATCGTGAGCCGCTCTGCCACGGGGGGGCCCAGCAAGGAGATTTATAGCCCAGTAATTCCCACCGCCCGCGTATCCCGGCCCCGCACGGCCATCCTGCCCGCCATGCTCTGAGGTGCCCTGACACCCTTGCCTGCTGCTTCTGCACAGCCTTGGGTGCTCGGAGAGGGCCCTGGGTCTTTCTGGGTGCTGGGTTGGGTGCCCCAGGCAGCACATACTGGGTGCTGTGTCACACACAGCAGAGCAATCCTGTTTGATGTGGGATGGGTGGCTCAGCTGGCGTGGGGCCTGCTGTCTCGTCCACTGCCTGGGGCAGCTGAGACTGTACTGTTTGCCAGGGTGCTGGGCACGGCCTGGGCAAGGTGCCTACTGCAGCACCGTGATGTGCAACAGCCCCCACACGGGTATTGGCACCACATACATCACACATACATCACACGTACATCACTCATACATCTCACGTACATCCACACACACTGACACACACCAGTACAGACACAGATACTGTGCCTTCCCCCCTACACACTCAAACCTTCACTGCTGTCCAGCTCCTGTTACAGGCACAGGTACCCCGGCATGCCCCCCCACACACACACACTCACGTGTTGCAGCAAAGCTTTCCTGGGACACACGCGAGGGCAGAGAGGCTCCATGAATCCCACCAGAGAGACACCCCTGGCTTGGGCACCCCAACCAGCCAGGCACCACCAAGTCCAGTGAGGTGCAGGAGCACCTGGACCCAGACTGCTTCATGGGTGGGCATGGGATGCCCAACCCACTGCTTACTGGGTGGCTGGGTGCCACCACACCAGCCTCTTCATGCCTGCACTTACCTGGCCCAGAGACCTGCTTGGCACCTTTGTGGGAGCATGATGGATGCACACAGGAGGGGGTGAGGGCTGGCGTTATTAACAGCCCTGGGTATTGCTCCAACAGGACTGTAAAAATTAAAAGCATGTGGATATAAAATAATGGATAAATCTGAGCCGATCGCAGAGCGCTGCGGCATCCCAAAGAAGTTGGCATCTTGAGAAGCTGGGGTAAGGCAGGTGCAGGACGGGCATCTGTGTGTAGATATAAGGGTCAGGCAGTCCCTGCACCTGTTGCCAAGCGCTGTCTCCCCCTCAAATCTCTGTCGAGTGCCCTGAGGGGATACATGGGCAGTGCCAATGTGCAGAGCTAGTGCTGGGAGGCAGGATGCTGCTCCTGAAGCTGGGATGGAAGGAAAAGAGGTTGTGCCTTTGCAGAGAGGGTTGAGGGCACAGGGCACTTGCTCTGGGATGCCCACAAGCGCTGCCCGGCCCATGCACACCCAGCAGGCAGGATGCGTGCCCCGCTGCCAATACACCCAGGCAGGACCAGGCTGGTGTGACCCTGAGTCCTGCTCGTCCTGCAGCCCACAGCTCTGACCCTGAGCAGGGTCCAGGGCCGTACCCTCCTCACCAGCCCCGCTCCGCTCTGCCCATCCTGCGGGCCACCCTGCTGGCATCCTCATTTTCCTCAAGATTAGCCACGGCGTGGGAGCCTCCGCACACCGCCAGCAGGTGACAAATAAGATTTTTCCACTCTCCCGAGCACTCGGCATGGGTCTGTCATTGAAAATGCAAAGCAGCGCGGTGCCACCCTCTGCCACCCGCCCTCTCCTCTGCCAGCCCCTCGATGCCAAGCACCCAGCCAGCCGAATCTCCCCACCATCACCGCTGGACAGCCCCCCCAGCACACCTGCTGCTCCCCCTCGGCAGTGCTGGGCACAGTGCCCTCCCTCATGCCCAGTGGGGCAGGTTCCCCAGGAGTTTCTTAGAGGGGTGTTATTTTGGGGGTGTCAAGCTGGGTGGGCAGCACAGCCTCACAGTGTCCTTTGGATGCACCCACGTGCCTGGCACTGCAGGTGAGAGAGTGGGGCACGGGGGTGCACCGGGGTCCCCACAACGCTGGATATGTGCACCCCACCAAGGGCTTGCCTGCCTCCAGGGAGGGTGCCAGGCTCTGGGGTGGGCACACAGCAGGTTCACCCTGGTGCCAGGGGTGAGGGTTTGTCCCTCATAGGAAATACTTGGCCCAAGATGTGCCTGCTGGGGTGGGTGTCACCCCACAAAACCCCCCCAAGAGACTCCCATCCCCAGCATCCAAGGGGGGGAAGGATGGAAGCACTCCACCCCATAGCTGGGTGCATCCACCCAGCACCCACAACCCTCAGCCACGGACCCAACCCTCCCAAATCCCTCAGCCCCCCCAAATCCCTCGGTCCCCCTCGATTCCAACCCTAAGCACCCTGGTACCCGCTGCATCCCCAGCCCGGAGCCAGGAGCCTCCTCAGCAGCCCCCAGCCCCGCTCCCCCCGCCACCACCGCGTCTCCCCTCTGCTATTGTCAGAGGGTTGCCTCTGCCTCTGTCTGTGAAATTAATTCGGAGGTGGAGAGGGAGAATTATGTAAAGTGTGGTTATTCTGGAGCGGCGGGGGAAGCGCGGCTGATGGCAAAGTGCCTTTTTGTGTGTTTAATATGCATTTTTTTCCAGCGGTGCATTTTCAGGCGGGTAATTTGCTGTCTTTTCAGACCCCGATCAGTATCATTTCTCTGGCAATGACAGCTTTTATTTGCACTGAAATGAATGCTGCGAAATTTCCAAGAAATAGCCGAGGCCTCACTGGCTGCCCACCCCCACGGGCCAGGGCACGGGCACCCGCCGGCGCCTGCCCCCTGCAGCCCCTTGGCCAGCCCCTGCCCACAGCCCTGCTCAGGGTGCTGGGCACACGTGTGTGCTGCCTTGCACACCCCATGCACACAGGTGTGTGCTCTCCTGGCTCATCCTCTCCCCCTACCTTGAGCCCTGTGTGCACATCAGCGTACCACATACAGGGGTGTACATGTGCCCCAACGCGTGCACACATATAGACAACCCTTGTGCATATGCACACACCCCTTTGTGCACGTATACAGCACCCAACACAGCCCACCCCAACTCTGCGTGCACACACACACACAGACTGCTAGTCCGTGTGTATCCGCCCTTGACGCACACATTTTCTGCACCGGTGCACACACGCCCCTCCTTGTGTGCCGGGTGGGAGGGTCCCCCCCAATTTATGTCCCACCAGGCTTCAGCACAGCATCCCTGACCCAGGGCACCCAGCCCTCAGGAGGGTTTGCGGGACCCCCATGCACACCTCTCCCCCACCAGCACAGCACAGCCTTTGGGGAAACTGAGGCACAGAGAGGGCACGCATAGACGTGTGCTCTCCCCACAGCCCATCACCTTTCCAGACACAGGCAGCGATGGGTGGGAGCTCGGAGAAGATGCAGCATGTGTGTCTGTGTATGTCTGTTTGTCAGGAGGGAGAAAGAAATGTTGTGTAGGTATGCGCCGTGTGGGTGTGTGCACCGCAGCCAGCATGCCAGAGCCACTGTGCCAGTGCGCGATGCTGCCTGTGCAGTGCCTGTGCATGCTGCATGTGCACACCTGGGTATGTAGGTGTGTGCCTGTGTCAGCGCCTTGCCCGTGTCCTGGTGTGTGTGACAGCATGTCTGCAGGGGTGGCATGTGCACACACACACAGGCAATGCCACATGGCATCTCCAACTGGGACAGCATCTCTGCATGCATGACACTGTGTGTGCAGCTGCGTACGCTGCCTGTGTGTGCCCAGGCATGATTGTGTCAGGGGGTGCCCATGCATGCGCAATGCTGCACCCCCCTACAACACTGTGGGGGGCTGTATGCTGCTGGCTGTGGGTCCCATAAGCTCCCGGGTGCAGGTCCCCAACTGTGGTGGAGCCAGTGCCTGGCATGGCCAAGGTTAACTCTGCCGGAGCCTGTCGGCGCAGTGCAGGGAAGCTTTAATTTAATGAAGTGTGAGGCTTTTTATGGGCTTTTAATTACGTGGTGATAATTAACATTATAGGCCGCCGGGTCCCGCTGGTGCCCAGCTGCCCTGTGCCAGCTCCCGCCTGTTTGTAAATAAACCCTTCGGGTCACGTAGTGCCCACGCCGGGGCACCCACCTCCTGCGGCAGGGAAGCAGAGCCAGCCCCAGGCCCCTGCACCGGAGTAGAGATTTCGGCACAAATTCAGGCACAACCTGCTATAAAATGTGGGGAGCAAAGGGGCTTCCCCCCCTACTTTTTCCCCCACAGCAACACCTGGCTGCTTGGGTTGTTCCAGCCCTCCGGCCAAGCAGAGCTGCCAGCTGGCAGTGCCAGGTTCAGCGAGAGCGGGCGCAGGCAGCAGTGCCACGCTTGTCCCCCGCCACTGGAGCCCAGCCTGGCCTGCAGCAGCCCCCCCATGCCAGGGCTAATAGGAAGCGATCCATCAGGCAGTGGCTGGGCGCACTGCCCGCCTGCCAGGCACACGATGGATTTATCACCCAGCACCCGGGCAATTTCCTGCCGTTCTCTAATCAATAAGGAGACAGGGGGCAGGGGGCAACGCCAGCTCCCCCATGCAGGTCATGACAGGTGTGGGGAGGTGGCAATGGCCCCTGAGACAGGTCCCAGAGCAAGGCCAGGGGATCCAGGTGCCCAGGCAAGGTCACCCCCACCGCCCCATATAATTTTCCGCCTTCCTGGAAGGACCAGGGGCTCAGAGCCCATGGGGGAGGGGCTACAGATTAAAGCATCTGCGTGTCCCCCACCCAGCAGCACTGGGGGTGCCAAGGGGGTGCCATAGCCTGCAGCCATTAGGGCCAGCACCCAGCTGCTCCCCCTCCCACGCAGCCTCATACAGGGAACCCAGGCATCCAGCTCCCCTCCCCCACCCCTTCCCATTTAATTTTTCCTAATGAAAGGCAGGGAGGATGGCAGGGAGCCGGGGCACCAAGGTCGAGGCTGCCTTTAATCAATCCCTGCTGCTGGCTGGGTGCCCGGAGGAGCTGGGGGAGGAGAGGCTGGGGGCTGTGGGAGGCAGGGAAGCATGGTGAAGTGGGGGTGTAGGGTGCAGCCAAGGGGCTCCCAGCAGCCAACTGGGGCACCCAGTGCTTGGCTCGCCCAGGACCCCGCTATCCCCCACTGCCACCCCAAAGAAAAGGCACCATGAATGCACCGCACTGCCCGGACAGTGCCAGGGCTGTGCCTGGATCCTGCCAGGGCAGCTTTAACCCTCTGCAAGAGGAATCTCCCAAAAAAACAACCCAACCCCTGCACCCAGACCCCAACCCCTCCCTGCCCACCGGGGTGGGGACAGCAGGGCTGGGGCCACCCCCAGGCTGGGGCTGCTAAAGGCACTGGGCAAAGGAGGGTGCAGGGAGCCGGGGAGAGGGGACCCCAGGTGTGACCTAGAGCTGGGTGCTGGTGACGGCACTCACCCCGTGCACCAGCACGGTGGGGCCCAGCCCGCGAGTGAGCAGCTCCAGCTGGTGCAGGTAGAGTGGGTAGAGGCTGGTGTCGGCCGGCGGCCGCGGCAGGTAGAGGAAGCGCACGGCCGGTGCGGGGCTCTGCTCCAGGACGAGTTTGTTGGCGGCACAGATGTACTCATCTGACACTTGGGTGGCATTGGCCGGGAAGTTCACAGACCCTTCCTCCTCTTCTTCCTCCGTGGCCCCAGCGGGTGCTGGTCCTCCTGGGGGTCCCCGGCGGGTTTGCCAGTGCAGGCGGGTGACAGCATCCCAGGGCACCAGCTGGATCTGGGCCTGGATGCGCAAGTCCTTGAGGAGCTGGCGCAGCTTCTCCTCCTGGGCATGGGGCATGGCGCCCGCCTCCACGCAGAGAAAGAGGCGCAGGTGGGCCCGGCGCCAGGCCCGCGCCATGTTGAGGACACAGGCCATCTGCAGCAGGAAGAGGCTGCAGGTGTTGGCGTAGCGGGCGCTGTCGGGCCGCAGCAGGTTGACGGGCCAGACATGGATGGAAGGTGAGGGGCTGGCGGCCCGCCGCAGCTCCCAGGCCTTGTCCAGGCTCTCCAGCTGCCGGGCCAGCAGCACATTGCGAAGCATCTTCAGGGCATCAGCCACAATGCCCACGTACTCCCGGGCTGACAGCAGCTTGGGGGCAGCAGGTGCCCGCAAAGGGGGAAAGCCCAGGGGGACCTCCTCGCGGGCACTGGTGAAGGCAGGGTGCCGGGCTAGACCGTCCTGCGGTGCCGCATCATCGTAGAAGCCCAGCACCAGGGTGTTGGGGCGCATCCCGCCTGCCAGAGAGACCACGTCAGCCCAGTTGATCAGAGATGGAGGATCCCACCAGCCCTCCTGGCACTGCAGGTACCAATGAGCCCCAGCTTGGCTTTGGCATTGCTCACCCTGGTGATTCCAGACCCCTCAGCATCATGCACTCAGATGCCTCCAAGACCCAGTTTGGCTTTGGTATTGCCCACCACCACCTCTCCAAGCTCCAGTTTGGCTTTGGCACTGCCCACACCAGATGCTTCCAACCCCCTTGGCATTGCCTGTCCAGGTGCCTTCAAGCCCCTCGATAATGCCGACAGAGATGCCTTCAAGCCCTAACTTTGCTTCAGCATTGCTCACCCCAGATGCCTCCAAGCCCCAGCTTGGCTTTGGCACCACCCATCCAGGTGCCTCCAAACCCCTTGCACTTCTCACCCCGCAGGGGCAGTGGGGTGGACCCTCACCCATGCCCAACCCAGGCGCCACTCACCAAGGCCAGAGGTGAAGAGGAGCTGCCGGACACCGTGCCGCACCGAGGGCGCAAGGGTGAGGCTGACAAAGGCCTTGACATTCAGCTTGTCTACCAAGCTCAGCCATGAGTCCTGCTGGGGCTGCAGCGGGTCAGAGGGCAGCGTGTCTGGGTGGGGAGTGAGAACAGCATCAGGGGGTCAGGTACCCCATACTGGGGGCTCACCCTCATGTCCTCGTGGCATCCCCCCCTGCAAAACCAGTGCCAACCCCTGTGCCCACCCCAGCACCCACAAGACTCAGAGGGTGGAAGCAGGTGCTTCCAGCCAGAGATATGAAATTATACATGAATATATAAAAAATACCCTGGCAGCCCCATCCCCCCTCCCCAATTTCAGGCCATTAGTCACCACGGCAACGGCAGGGGGGAGCAGAGCCCATGCATCCGCTGGGGCGGGGATGAGGACGGCCACAGTGTGCCAGGGAGCACACATGTGTAAAGCACACGCACCAGGGTGCAAACATGCCTGAGGCACGTGGATGCACAGCAGCAGGCATGAGGTGAGGATAGACACAGGCATACCCACATGCAAGGCTGTGCCGAGTGTGCACCCACATGTGTGTGCACAGATGTTGACCTGTGCAAGGGGACGGTGCTGCACAGGGGCCCAGAACAGATTGTGTGCCACGTGCACACACCAGCACCAATGCACGCAGGAGCCCCATGTGCACGTGTAGCACATGCATATGCAAGCTTGCGGCATACGTGTGCAAGCATATACACACAGGAGGCATGGGACAGAAACAAACCACCTACGTTCCCCATACCAAGCCAAGCCCAAGGTGCCACACATGTGCCCAAAATGCTGATACTCCCCCGCTGTGCTCACCCTGCCCAGCTGGGAGCTGGGCAGCGGCATCACCCCAAGGACTCTGGGAGGCCCCCAGCACCACAGCGAGGGGCAGAGGCCATCAGTACCGGGTACAGTGCAGACCCTCACCCAAGTCCTGCAGCTCAACATGGCCCAGGACATAGAGGCCGCTCTTCTTGAGGTCGTTGACGAAGTCAATGAGGCGGGCACTGCCCCGCGGGTTCTGCACCATCAGCAGCATCTGCGGGCGCCAGAACTTGACGTGGTCCTTCCGCACGTCCAGCATCAGCAGGTACTTCCGCACCTGGAGGTAGGAAGGGAGGGAGGGCAGCAGATGAGGAACGCTCCTTCCTTCAACAAACCACCCCATGGGGATGCCAGCCCTGAGGACACACTGCCCAGAATGGAGCTGCCACAGGGACATCAGCTCCATCCACTCCATGAAGGGACAGGGGAGGAGGACACGACTCACCTGGTGGAAGATGAGAGCCTGGCTGATGTAGCCCCAGGTGCTGCTGGGTGAGAGGTAGTGGAGGGCAAGGAGGAGGACGAGGAGGAAGCCCAGGCTTGCCGAGGCCGACACGGGGCTGATGAGGAACATCATCACGCAGCAGCCCGCGATGCCCAGCAGGCACGTGTGCCAGGTGAAGTAGCGGAAGGTGGGCCTGGGGCACGGAGAAGGGGACACCCGCTACCACATGGCTTCCATGCCGGCTGCAGGGCAGACACGGCAAGGGACGCTGTGCCAAGGTGCCACACCAGCCACCCCCACAGAACTCTGCTGTGCCAGCCTGGAGTATGTCGGGCACGCCAGATGTCTGCAGGAGAGGGCACAGAGGGGAGATGGTACCTTCCAGGGCACCGGGCAGCCCCTCGCTGCCAGCCCCTGGCAAACAGGGCTAATGATGGTTATGGGGTTGGCTCTGCCCTGGCACACCCAGGGGGCCAGGTATTGTTGGGCAGTGTGTGGCAGCACCGGCAGCTGCGGTGCCCGCTCAGTCTGGCGCAGGGAGGCGGAGGCAGGGAGGCGAGAAGCTGTTATTTTCTCTAATTGTTGTTTTTCCTGAAAGGTAATTAAAATCCTTTTCCACTGCGCTTGACAGAGACCTCAGTGTGGGGAGGGAGGGGCCACCAGATGTGGAGTGGGTGAGGGGTCTGTCACCATCCACCTCAGCAGCCTCTCCCCAGGCACCGATCCTGCCCCATCCATGCCCGGGCAAGGGAGCAGCTGGTGGAGGGGACCAAGCCCCAGCCTGGCACAGACACCAGCCTCTGCCTTGGGAGTGGGGCACTCTGGGCAACCCCCGGGCAGTGCCACCCAGCCCTGCTTGGGCACCGCCTCTGTCCTACCTGGGGGACCCTCCCTGCTTTGTAGGCACAGCACCCTGCACTGAGGGCAGTGAGCATCACCCAGGAGGGAGATCAGGCTCCCCCCAGCCACTCTGCCGTGCCCCCTCACCCCAGATTTGGGCAGCCCTGCCAGGCCAGCCTCGCATTGGGGTACCCCAAGCCCCATGCCCCACACTGGAGCTGCCTGCCATGCACACTCCTCCTTCCTGGAAGATCTTTTCTCCTCCTCGCATCCAGGATCCCCCTCCCTCCCTCTCCCTTCTCCGTTAGTTTAATTAGCGCTAATGGAAAGTGGGCTCCATCACCGCTTGGCAAGCTGCCCGGGGGATGCCGGGCGGGCACAGGCTATAAATTACCTCCGGAAAGCATAAGGGGAGGGGGCAGGTGGTACACAATGGCACTGGATTTATCTGTACCCACTCAGAAAACTGGTGCCAGGGCGTGGGGACTGTGCCAAGCCAGTGCCATGCTGGGACCTGGCTCCTTCTCCCTGCCAAGGGATGGGGGTGTCTTTGCCCCCTCTAATACCCAGGAGAGGGGTGCTCAGCATCTGTGCCCCATGGCGGGGCAGCAGGCACACGGATGGCAGGGGAACTGCAGAGAGATGGATGGAGGGATGGGTGTCTGCCCAGCGTCTTGGTGTAGCCTTCCTCCCCTGTGCCAGTGGGTACCTGAAGTTGGGGGCTGATGCCCATTCCAGTGCCAGGCAGGCCAGGTTGACGGTGGCATAAACCAGGAGGAAGAAGGTGGTCACGACACCTGCAATGGTGTTGAGCTTCCCAGAGAAGAGCACCAGCTGCAGAGAGCACACAGGGGCACAGGGTGAACTGGGGCACGTGCCCGAGCCATCCCTGCCGAGCTTGGGGCACGCCACAGCGGTGTGCTGGGAAAGGGTACGGGCAGTGCCACACACGCAGGAATCTTTGCCCCTTGCTGTGATTTATCCTTCATTTATGGGCTCAGGGTGGGAAGGCACAGCCACACCTGTGGACACCCAGCACAGGGGGTCTGGGATCCTCGGGGGCAGGAGCATGTGCCAGGCTCCGTGATGCTCATTCCAGGTGCCAATCCACCTCCACCTGCTGAGGCCGGGAAAGGACCATCGCCGGCAAACTCACCTGCACCACCAGCCAGGAGAGGATCACCGCCATCACTGGGTTCCCGCTGGCAGACGTCTTCTTGGCCAGCGCCAGTGCCCGGCCTGTGGGCAGAGGGAGAAGTTGGGCTAGGGCACCTTGGTAGACATCAAGAGGCTGCACCACCAGCCAGGAGTCCTGTCCCCACCCTCAGTGCTGGGGTGGGGACAAACACCAGGGCACACAGGTGACCCAAATGGACACATGCCAACACACAAAGCATCACCCACACACCAGGAAGGGGGTTCTCTGGTGCCAGGGCTGGTGCCCAGCAGGGACAACCTGCCAGGTGGGCTCTAAGGGGTGCCAGCACGCTCCAGGCACTTACCGAAGAGATCATCCCGGGCCAGGGCATAGAGGATGCGGGATGCCCCGATGAGGTTGCTCATGGCTGCAGAGAGGGTGGCAGCATAGATGCCCACAGTGACCAGGGGTGGGAAGATACTGATGTCACGCAAGAAGCCATAGTCTTTCTGCAGGAGGGTTCTAAAGAGGGACACGGACACACTGGCACCTGCCTTGGCTCAGGCCAGCACACCCTGGCACCAGGCACACCATGGCACTGAGGGCCCTGGAGAGGGGACAGGTGGCCCTACCTGTTGCAGGTGGCACACATAAGGAAAGCCAGCAGGTTGTAGACAAGGTAGGTGAAGAGCACGGCAGAGATAGTGCCCCGTGGGATGGAGTAGCTCGGGCGCTTCAGGTCCCCTACGGGCAGGAGTGGGCAGCATTAGTGCCCGTGGGCACAGCACCTCCCTGTTCTCCAGCCTTGCTGTGCCACCCAGGCCAGCACCCCCTGCCCATACCTGACATGTTGGAGCCTGCCATGATGCCAGTGCAGCCGTTGAACATCACCGCAAAGACAGAGCTGAAGCTCATCATCTGCCCGGTGGTGTAGTCCACCCCGTACCCACCTACAGGACACAGGGGCGCAGGCTGTGATGGGCTGTCCAGGGTGGCACAGCCCCACCATACACCTTCTCCTCGATGCCCCCATACACAAATCATGGGAGAAGCCACCCCATAGCACCTGTTTTGTGCCTGCAAGCTCCCCCCACCCTCTGGTGAGCCCCTGCTGATGTGGAGGTGCCAGCGTCATCCCTCCCCGGGGTGTGGGTGCCACGGTGGGCAGGGTGGGGAGAGCTGCTCCTCACCACCCAGGTTGTCTCGCAAGGTGGCAAGCGAGAAGCCGGTGAAGGAGCCGTTCTCAGTCTTGGAGCCATTGAAGTGGGGCAGGCGGATGGGCACCCCAATGGGCCGCGTGGCGAAGAAGCTGACGAGGATGGTGCCCAGGACGCCCGTGACGATGAGGAAGATGAGGAAGGTGGCCTTGGCATAGATGGAGGCACCCACAAGGCACACAAGGAGGCAGAGGGCCAGCAGCACAGTGCCGTAGAGCAGCTCGTACCAGTAGCTCTGGGGCAGGACGTGGACACCTGTGCCCGCTTTTTGCCCTGGGCAGAGATAAGCCAGGATCAGTGGGGCTCAGAGCAGGCATCACTGGGAGCTGAGAGCCACCGGCATCGTGCCAGGTACAACAGGCACCAACTCAGTGGTCACAGGGCTGGGCGAGCCGTGCCGGCTATGCCAGGCACAGTGCTTGGCACACCCAGCAGGGCACTAGGCCTGCTCAAGGAGGGGACACGTGTTGTACCCCGCCACCACGCACGGGGGTGCTCACCAGGTGGGATCCCAAAACTGTCCATGACCGCCTCCACCAGTCCCAGCACGTAGAGGGCACTGCCACACACGTTGGCCAGGAAAAACATGATCCCGATGCTGCCCCCGAACTCCGGGCCCAGGGCACGGCTGATCATATCTTGCTTGAGTCAAGGGAAGATGCCAGCAGCCCAAACCACCATTGGGTGCCCCGACTCCTCCCTCTCAGGCCACGGGAGTCCCAGCCCCAGCGTGACACCATGAGGCTGCTGGGCAGTCACCAGATTTTAGCCCACATGCCCTGCCCCGGTGTCACCCACAGCAAAGGATACAGTAGGCTCCTCCAGCATCCAGTGCCCCGTTGGTGGCAATGGCACACACAGACAGCACCGTCATGCCAATGATGAAGTATGCCACCGCAAACATGGCCAGGGCCTGGTACAATCCGGCATGGCCCACCACAAACCCTGCCAAGGACGGGGGAGAGGCCAGCGTGCCGTTAGCTGGGCACCAACCACTCCTCAGACCAACCCCCAGACTTCATCCCCACCAAGGCACACGGGCTGCTCCCGTCCCCCTGCGCACAGCTCCCCCCAGCCATGCCACCCCATTCCCTGCCAGGGTGGGCACGTCCCCACTCCAGGGTGCTGCAGCCTCACACCTGCAGCAGCACCCGGAGCCAGCCCAGCTGGTGCCCCCCACCTTGGGGCATCCCCACCCCCCTGCTGTTCCAGGATCAGGCCTGGGTGCACCCTGGGTGTGGGCAGCTTGTTGGGGCACACCCAAAAAGTGAAAAAACAGGGTAGGGGTCCCACTGCAGGGGGCTGCCAGGACCCCCCTGCCCTGCTGTCACCCTCAGTGGGCAGGGGGTGCCTTGCACCCCAGCTAAGGCACCAGGAGCCGATGGGCGCCCCACAGGGTTCACGCTGCCGCCTCGCTTGCCTGCTGCAAAGCAGGAAGCAAAAGCAGCCCTGGGGCAACCCCAACAGCCCGGGCACCGCTCCCTTCGTGTGTCCCCGCCGCCGGAGACAGGGCACCCAGAGCCCCCTGCGGCCCTACCCGGGGTGACGGGAGGCCAGAGCGCTGCCTGCGGCGCAGCGGGCAGGAAGGGGCTGCCTGCGGCTGCAGGGAGCTGCCCTATCTCAGCCACAAGCCAGGCCGCAGCGCTGCCCGCGGGGCACAGCTGGGGCACGGGCACTGCAAAGAGCCCCCGGGGGGACAGGCTGGGTTTGGGGGCACCCCCCGAGATCCATAGAAGGTCGGAGGGTGCCCAAGTACCAAAAGCGGGAGTAGG
>VZSC01014164.1:7202-25600 GCA_013398225.1 Steatornis caripensis
GGCACTGCCGACCGCCGCCAGCCCCTGACAAATGATTTCGCCATTTCATGGGTGGGAGAGAGACATGGATTAACTCCTGCACTTGCCTTTCTGGAAAGGTTATAGCTTAATTGGTCAGACTTGGAGTCATAAATCACGCACTGAAGGATCAGCAGAGATAAGAAAATTCTTGCAGAATGTTGCAAAAACATTTTTTGGTAGGAGGCATCCAGCTGTGCCCACCCAGCTGTGGGGGCCGGGGGCAGCCGAGAGCACGCGGCTCCTCCGCGGAAACGATTCACCCTCCAGCGAGGCGCCGGAAATTGTCCCTTCTGTTATCGGTTAATCTCAGGATTTGCAAGATGTCCTTTTTTTTTTTATTATTCTTTTGGAAAAAGAAGAACAACAGGAAAGCCATTGTTTGCTTTCTTCAGAAGAATCTGAATTCCATCTGTTCTCGAAAATGATTCTGTTTCTCCATGGGCAGTGCTATTCCTCCTAACCTAAAAACTAAAATTTAAGAAGTCTCCACCTTCTCCTAGCCAAGGAAAGCAGTGGAGGACGGAGAAGGCGGCTCTTCCCACCAGGGCAGAGGGGAGCGGGCTGATGGCAGCACCCTCCTGCCCTGGGGACGCCGGCCACTTTGGGCATCCCACCGCCTCCGGCGCTGCCGCGCGGCGCGGGCGTGAGCGAAGGCCGACACCGTGAGCGAAGGTCGACACCGGGCAGCGCTGGCCCAGCTCGGAGGGCCCTGCCACCGCCGTCCCCCCGGCCCCCAGCCACCCGCCGGCGCTCGTGGCCGAACGCTCAGAGCGGGCAGGGAACGGCATCGCAGATGTGAAGCATTTATTGTTCGTGTCAGTAATCACTTCTTCCCTGATTCTCCCCCGGCTGTACGGAGGGATTGGGACGTTGGTATGCGGAATCTCAAAGCCGCGCTACAGACACCCCTATTGCTGCTGCTGCTGCTGCTCAAAAATGGCGATTTAGAAAATGTGCTGGCCCCGGCCCCGGCTTGCCGCCGTCAGACCTCGTCTCGACGTGCAGGGAAGAGGGGCTGGGTATGGCCCTGAGCACCCATCCTGCCGCGGGAGTGGTGCCTCTCCGCTCCCTCTTGCCTTGACCGGCTTTTCTTCCCCACCTCTAGGCGTTTGCTTTGCCTGAGTTTACTTCTTAAACCCCACATCCAGGTCATCCCGGATTTACCTCCGGCTCCTCGCAGCCTTTGGGCAGCCTGCCCTGGAGCTGAGACCCGGCTGTCGTGGGCAGGGCAGGGTCTGGGTGCAGAGAGCCCTGGGGATGGGGGTGACGGGGTGCTCCCCACCCCAGCCCGGGGAAGATCTCTCCAGGCGAGGCGAGGGGGTGCTGAGCCGCAGAACTGGCTTTGCTCCCCGTGCGACGAAGACGGAGAAGAGCAGCACGGGTCGGAGTGCCGCTTCAGAGGGCTCTCAGGAAAACGGCTACTTCAACACAGGGGAAGTAAATGAAAAACAGTGACCGTCTCTCTCGCTTTGGCGTGGGAGCTAAAATGGACGCTGCTTGCCCCAGTCAAGTCAGGCGGCACCTCCCGACACAGGGCTGGCAAGGCCAAGGCTCGGTGCCGGCCACTTCTGCCCTCCGTGGGTCTGGGCTCCTTCAGCCTCCGACCTCGTGTCGGCGCCGGGGATGGCGCAGGAGGACAGCGAAGCATTGAATGTCTTCTGGGGCACTGGAGGTGGTATTCCTATAAACAAGCAAAGCACTTCGGAATCGATACGGCGTTTTACTCGCGTCCGTGTGAGAGATTTCATCTCCTGAATTATACGGCGGGATAAACGAGATCCCAATCCGCTGCCGCCCTGTGTGCCGGCGGCTATCTATTCACAGCCGGGCTGAGCAGCTCCCAGAACTAATTAGAATAATCAATCCTAAAAATGACAAAAGTATTGATTAGCCTGGCAGTGCTGTGACTCCGGCAGCGTTGCAGAGCGATGAAAAGCAGCCTCAGCCGTGGATGGGAGACGCTCAAGCAGTGGCACCGCGTGAGAGCGAGGGGTTTGTGTGCGAGGATGGCATCACCCGAACGCTTCCGCACAATGTTATTTCAGTGGTAATATTGTCATCCCTCTTCCTTGCTCTCGTCTTTAATACCTGTCTACTCACGACTCTCCTGGACGTGGTAAGAAAGCAGGGGCGGTGGGGAGGGGACCCTCCGTGCCCACCGATGCAGCTGCCCGGCTTTTGGGCAGCCCGACCCCGGCAGAGCCCGGCCGGCCCCAGCCATCCCTGCCGGCCCTCGCTGCGCTCGGAGCTGCCTTGCCGTAGCACGGGGCCCTGCAGAGGTGTCCCTGGTGCCGGCGATGGGGCACGCAGTGCTCATCACCAGCACGCAGTCTGCCTTCCCCAAGGGAGACGAGTAGCGTGGACGGCGTGTCCAGCCCACCCAGGCACCGGCACAAGCCCCGGCTGGGATGCGCGCGCTGTGCCGGTCACAGGAGGCTGAGCTGAGCCGCACGTGGCCGCACGCTGATAACGAGGACTTTGGAAGCCACGGGCTTCTGAGAAATGTCGGGCAAACATCAGTTTCCACAGAGGCATTTGGAAGGCGTGCTGCTGCTTCCGCGCGCTGCAGGGGCGCGTGTGCACCGGGCCCGCTGTCGGTAGAGCAGAAAGTCGGGCGAGGGAACTGTCAGCCCAGGCTCTAAATGCTTCTGGAGGTACAAGAGGTTTTCGTCCCTCGCAATGAGCTGGGCACCGTCCAGGTGGGCACGGCTTTCGCCAGGCACGCGCGTGGGGCCGGGGAGCAGGCGCGCTGGGCTGGCCGGCGCGGGGACAGCCAGCCCTGGGTGGCTCGTGGGGACGTCGGGGCAGGGGGAGGCGCATCCATCTGCTCCTTCTCCGGATTTAGGTGCTGCTTCAGCTCCGCAGCACGGCGGGTTCTGGAGCCCTTTAAAGTCGGCGCAGGGCGAGGTGGTTGGGCGCGGGCAAATACCGTAAGGTGAAGGGGTAGGAGAAGTGCCCTGGCTGGGGTGACACCAGTGACATTCTGGACGTGGCATTGATGGAGAACGGGGAAAAGCCGGGCGGGTTCCCGCAGCGTGGATCGTGCAGCCCCCCCAGTGCCTCACTGTGACAATTCCTTTTAAGCCACAAGGAACGGGATAGACTCGGCTATCGGGATTTCGGCAAAGCAGTGACAGAAGGGCGACCGGGGAAGTCGGTGTTTGAGCTGGAGAAGCTTAAAAGGACTGTGAGGAGAAGCAGGGAGTGGACAACGAGTAGGACTGGGAGAAGCGAGGCGCTGGAGACCCCCGGGCAGCGCCCAGGGAGCGGGCTGGACTGGGCCTGTGTTAACACCGCCGTTGCTGAGCTGGGCAGCAGGGGTGCGGTGCGGCAGCGGGCGGCCGAGACTGCGGCCTCCGGAGAGGAGCTCAGTGGGGCTTGGCCTGGGGATTTGGCAAAAACAAGGCAGAGGGGGGGATGAGCGATGCTCACAGACCGGGAGATGAGCAAGTGCCCTTTGCTGAGGCGCAGCATCGCACGGGGCCGCGAGCCACGATCGCGCTGTGGCGGGGAGGAGGACAGTGTTTTTCTGGAACGGCTCCTACGTGAGATACTGCTTTTTCTGTGATGTCTCTTAATTTGCTCACGATGCGGCCGCCTGCGGTGGTGGGCGGCGCAGCGTCCTGGCCCGGACAGCCCGTCCCCCGCCTGGCTTCGCCCGCTCCCGGGTGGCCAAACAGGCGACGCGGCTCGGCGGGACGCGCCTGTGGGCTCAGGATCCCCGGGGACCCTGGGCTGTTTCAGACCGCCGTCGGCGATGTCGCACCCGACTCAGGCGGATCCCCGAGGCTTTGGGACAGCGCATTCCCACGGACTGGGGAGGCCGGGCAGGATGACACCACCCTCACCCATGTACCAGGGAGGGGGTAGGATGGGAGCGAGACCTGGAGACAGAGGCACTTCTTTTAATCCCGAAAAAAGGGAGAGGGACTCATCCTGCAAACGGCAGGGCACAACAGGGACGAGCCAACCGCTGTGCGAGCAGGACCGTCCCATGGGCAGCAAATGCTGGCGGCGGGCAGGAGAGCCAGGCTGGGGCCACGGCCCGCGCAGGCGGCACGGGGGGCTCGCGCGGTGTCTCCAGCTGCCCGCTGGCACCGGGCTGGGACAGTGGCGGGGAGCCCGGGTGAGCAGCCCAGCACCTGGCTCTGGGCAGGACGCGGCTTCTCGTTTTGCTCCGCGAGGACCACGCTGGGCACTTCTCTTCAGGTTTACTAACGTTAATAACGTCAGTCCCACATTAACGAGCGCACGCGAACAAAACACCTGTCGCTGTCGCTTGGCCGGGGCCGCGGCAGCAGCGCAGGGGCCGGTAAAACCAGCCGGCAGGGAGGGGAGCGTGGCAGGGTCAGCGGGCAGAAACGCCTCGGCACAGGTTTGCGGTCCCATGGGACGCTCCGAGCGCGGCTCCCTCACTGCTGTCCTGAGGCAAACCTGGCGCTCGCAGGGATAAATGCACTTTAGGCGAGGACTGCGACACACCTGGGAGATCATTAACGAACCTCGTGAGGCTGGCGCTGCGGTTACTGCTGCTCCACAGCGCGGCGAGTGCTAAGTACGGGGAACTGAAGGACGCTGGGGCTGAGGGTTGGGTAGCGGGTGCGTGTCCCACCTCTGAGCACGGGACATCCCGTCCAGTCGGTGACTGAGGCTTCCACAACTGGACAGAAACAGCCCCCACTGGGAGGGACTGGTTTTACTTGGCATTTGCTTTAGCTGGACTCTCGGTGCGGTGGTTCTCCAGGTAAATGATCGGGGGGGGCTTTTCGGAGGGGCAAGGTGGTCTGGGACTCTGGAGGTCCCGCGGCAAAGCCAGGCTCGCTGCTGGGGCTTCTTCGGTGGAGTTCTGCGAGTCTGAGTCTCCAGAGGAGAAGCTGCTCTGGCTGGAAACCTGGAAGTACTGGGCGGCTTCTGCCCGCGTATCTGCAGGCGGACCGTGTGTGCCGGGGGCCGAGACAGTCCCGCGGGGTGCAGCGGCGGGACACGGCGGGTCGGCACGTGGAAAAGGCGCCCGGGCAGGCAGGGTGAAGGGATGCCTCTGAAGGGGCCGGCTGCCCTCCTGGGCGAGGTGCCCTGCAGCTCCCAGGCACGCTCCGCTCTTGGGGTTTGGGAGGGAGGCGGCAGCAGGGAGGCGGCGGTGACAGGCACGGTCGCCCTCCGGCTCCTGCCGGCACCCGGGCTGCGGGGAGCTCGGCGGCGGGTGGGCGGCCTCGCTCAGCTCCGCACCCAGCACGGGGCTGGGAACGCTGCTGGCCCAGGGCTCTCCTGGCCCCCGGAGCCGTCCCGGCCCCCCGGCGCTGGGCTGCGGCCACTCCGTGGCCCCCCGGCCCTCTGGCCCCGCTGGCTCGGGGCTGGCCGTTGCCTTGCAGACTGGGGCTTCCTCGCGTGGGGCTGCAGGCCCCGAGCCAGCGGGGCCGAAGGCGTCTCCCTGCCCGTCAGCTTGCACTCCCCAGGCCTCCTGCAGCTCTGCCAGCACCTCCTCCAGGATCTGCCGGCTCTCCTGGTACCTGCGCCGTGCCTCGGTCCACGCTGCCAGCCCTCGGCTGCTCTGCATCCTCTGCACCTGAGCCTTCATCTCCTGCAGCTTCTCCAGGGCGAACTCCACCGACAGCTTCTGGAAGGAGCTCTGCAGGCACTGCAGCGCCTGGCCCTCCCCGCGCGTCACCCGGGCCGAGCGCTGCCTGCGGTCCAGCTTCAGCCCCGTGACCTAGACGAGGCGGCACAAAGCGGCTGCCTTCGTGGCTGCCCAGCCGGCACCGGGCCGTGCGGGAGGAGAGCCCGCGCACCCACCTCGCTGGAGAAGCGGCCGAGCTCCCGCCGCAGCTCCCGCTCAGCCTGCCGCCGCTCCACCTGCCTGTGGAAGCTCATCAGCTTCGTCCGGAAAAGGGCTGCAGCCACCTGGAAGGGGTCTGCCTCGGGGAAAGCCGCGTCTCGGACCTCCGCCGCCTCCTGACACAGCGCCAGCCCGCGCCGGTACTGAGCCTGCAGGGACGGCAGGAAGGGACAAGCTCCGCTCTCGGGGAACGGCGCTGACCTGCTGCGCTGGGACGCGTTTGCAGGGTGAGGCTCTGCAGGTCAGCACTCAGCATCGCTATCAAAGCTACACGGGAAACGTTTCCGGGCAAGCGAGAAGAAACGAAGAGAACGGGGACTCTCAGAATCTCTGCTCTGTCCTGGCTTGGCTCAAAATGCACAAAACGCATCGTCCTGCCCTGAGCGGAGCCACCTGGCTTCGCCCTCCCTGCGGCGCACGCAACTGAAGGGCCTCTGTATCTAGAGGTACGGGAGGAACAAATCCTCGTCACCACGCTATTTGTTGTGTGATGGACGCCTGGGCTCTGCAGCGCGGCAGGGGCTGCGCGGGACGGAGCGCAGGCGGGGTTGGGAACAGCAGCCCCAGCCCAACGCGCGCCAAGGAGCAGCGCAGCCGTCCCCCGCACCGGCGCAGGGCTGCCCGAAGACCCCGGCAAAGCGGGGCTTGAAAACACCTGGAAGAACTGACCCAGGCAGCCTGAGGACAGCCGGTTTTAAAGCCCAGGAGCTCCGTTCCAAAGCTGGGGGATCTGGGCTGATTGCATCGAGCTTTGTAACGACCTTCGAACGTTTCTGATTTGGCGTTTACATTTTCTGCTGAGCGCCAAGGCAGAGGCTGGAGCCACCCAGCAGCGCTGCCGGCAGCGACACCCTAGGGATCCGTGTTACGGAAAAGCCCCCCCAACATACTGTTGCCTGGACGAGGAACTCATTAAACTGCTCGGCGGAGCCCTGGATGCTGTCGGGGCTCCACTCCTCGGCGCCCATCTCCTGCAGCCGCTCCGCTGCCTCCCCGTCCAGCCAGCACCCCAGCTGCAAGAGAGCAGGGCCGAGGGTCAGGCAGCACCAGCCGCCGGCAGCGGCAATTCCACGGCACCTCCCCTTCCTTCCCCGACCGGGGCATCCCATGCCAGGCGTGGTCACGCAGTCGCCCCGTAATGAAAATCAAAGCTCGGGCAATCCTGTTATTCTCTGGGCTTCCTTCGCCACCAAAACCGGAGGAAATGTGCCCAAAACGCTCAGCCGTGGCAACAGCGCAGAGGAAAACTTCAACTTGCTGCACGGAGAGCAGCACCCCGGGGACACCCAACTCACCTTGCCGAACTCGGCCTCGAGCTGCCGGACCTTCCGGAGGAATTCCAGGTGCTCCAGGCAGCTGTTGGACTGGGACACCAGGCTGTGAAGCTCTTCCTCGAGCTGGCTGTACAGCCCCTCGGCCGACGCCATGCTGGCCCTGGTGGTCCGGAGGAGAGGGGCCGTCGGTGCCGGGTGAGCTGCCGGCCGCTCCTGGAGCCACTGGCCGAGGCAGCTCCCCGGCGGGCAGGAGCCTCTGGATGGGGCCGCTCCCTGGAAGTGGGCGCTGGCGTGTGGGCAGCCGGGAGCCGGGCGAGCGGATGGGCATTGACCCAGCACACGTGGCTGGTGAGAGCCCGGCAGGTGCCCGGGTCAGGAGCTGACCAGGAGACCTCGTCCCCTGCTGCCTCGTGCATCCAGAGCCCACCCGGGACACGGGGGCACTGCCAGGGGTGCTGGGCAGCGGNTGGCGTGTGGGCAGCCGGGAGCCGAGCGAGCGGATGGGCATTGACCCAGCACACGTGGCTGGTGAGAGCCCGGCAGGTGCCCGGGTCAGGAGCTGACCAGGAGACCTCGTCCCCTGCTGCCTCGTGCATCCAGAGCCCACCCGGGACACGGGGGCACTGCCAGGGGTGCTGGGCAGCGGGCTCCTGCCCTGCACGCCGGGCATGGAGCAGCGGGGCGCCCTGGCCCTGCACATGCCCTGACACCTCCCCGTCCCACGGAGCAAGCTGGACGTCGGGGAACACGGGAGCGTCGGCTGTCAGCGTATCCCAGCCCAGCTGAGAGGGGAGCAGCTGGATTAGTGCTGCACGCGTGCATGGATCGCCAGGCAGCGCGGCATCGCCGGACATGTGCAGCACAGCCGGGCAAGTGCAGCGTCACCGGACACGTGCAGTATCACCGAACATGTGCAGCATCGCCACACACGAGCAGCGTCACCGGACACGAGCAGCATCGCCAGGCAAGCACAGCGTCACCGGACATGTGCAGCATCACCGGACATGTGCAGCGTCGCCGGACATGTGCAGCGTCGCCGGACGAGCGCGGCACTGCCGGAGCTTGGCCCCATCTAGTGGCTTTGCCTAGGGCCAGCCTGGAGGGCTCGCTGCAGGCCTTGCCGAGCAGCCCCGCAGCCCCGTCCTGGGGCAGGAGCCCCTCCCAGGGACCCCCGCGCCCTCCCCAGCCGGGGTGCTGGGGATCCCACAAAGGGCTGGCCGAGGCGCGAGTGTGCAGGGCGGGAGGGAGCTCGGTGCCAGCTCTGGGGCGCGCTGGAGAGAAGCTCGTGCTCGTGGGGACCGGGCTGCCCCGGGGCAGGGGGCTCTGTCAGCCAGCAGCGGAGGCCGGGGGTCCGCAGCCTTGGCACCCCTCTCCCGGT
Organism: Steatornis caripensis; assembly: GCA_013398225.1. Lineage (NCBI taxonomy): Eukaryota > Metazoa > Chordata > Aves > Caprimulgiformes > Steatornithidae > Steatornis > Steatornis caripensis. Next base: position 15,709 of record VZSC01014164.1, read on the forward strand.
GAAGCCGCCCCCTCCTACCTGACGTGGGCCGAGGCGCTCAGCCGGGCGGCCTCCCTGCGCAGCCTGGCCAGCACGGCCCCCGCTTCACGCTGCACGTGCACCAGCTGCGGGTCGCTCAGCACCCTCTGCATCAGCTCCCGGTGCCTCCCGATGCACGCGGCCGCATCCTGCGGAGGGAGGGTCGGACACGCGTCTCACCTGGGGCCTTGCCTGGCGGCTCTGGGGCCAGCGCAGGACGGGCACGTGGGGCTGCACCCTGAGGGACAAGGACAGGGGACAGGGGACAGCCCCACGGCCAGGAGCGGCTGGTCCGGGAGTGTTTGCACCGAGGCTTTGGGCAACCAGGGAGAAATGCTGCCGTGCTGGACTGCGGACGGGCTCTTTGGAAAGCCCTACGACCCCCAGTGCCGCCGCCCCGTTACCTGCGTCCCCGCCAGCGCGTCGGCGCTCCGCAGCTCCTGCATGCAGCTCTGCAGCAGCTCCGATGCCCGCCGGAGGCTGGCTGTGAAGGGATGCAGCTTCTGCGGGCGGGACACAGCGTGTCAGTGGGGCCGCGGCGCCTGGGCAAGCAGTGGGGCAGGAGGGCAGCCTGCCCCCGAGGAGGAGGAGGAGGAGGAGGAGGAGGAGCAGTGCCAGGCCAGAGCGGGGAACACTGCGGGGCACACGGTTAAAGCCGAGGAGGACGGGCAGTTACAGGCAGGAGCAGTGACACACAGGCAGGCGGAGGTTGCCCTCCTGCGCTCACGGCTCTCCTGTTCCTTCCCCTCTCCTGGGCTTTCCCGTCTCTTTTCCAGGGATGTCTGTGAGCCACGGAAGCCGCGGTGGGGACGGAAGGGCACCGTGGGGAGGTGAGGCGATGGCTAACGGCGTGACAACAGACACCTGGAAGAATTGAACCCACTCGCCGTGGCAGTAGGGGAAGGCGCCGTCCAGCTCCTGTGTCAGCTGGGAGCTGTTGACGTAGCGGCCCAGAGCCTTCAGCGACGCCAGGGTCTCCACCTGCGGGGCACGGGGCTCGTGAGGACCATGGGACTGTGCCAGGTCCCTCCCCAGCAACATCCCCAGGGACCGCCCGGAGCAGGGGGCATAACCCACTGCTGCCCATAGCACCCGGCCCCGGGCGCGCGCCGTGCCGCAGCTCTGCTCGCAGCATCTCCTGGCGGCTCCGTGGTGGTCGAGTGCACGCCGGGTCGCCGGGACTGCAATAACCTGCCCTGGCAGCCAAGCCAGGCGATCAAGCTCGCTAACGTTTCACATCGTATTAATGAAACTGAGCAGCACTAAAAGAACAATAAACCCTTTCAAGTTTAGATTTATTATCCCAGGGCCTGTGCCCGGCCACTGGAGGTAACTGGGAAGGCGCTTGGCTGCCCTGGGGCAGCTTCGCCCGCGTGCGCGGCTCAGCGAGCCCGAGGGCCTCACCCTGCACCCGGCGCGGGGGGACCTGCCCCAGCGGGGCGCTGCTCTGCCCGGGCTCCCCGAGCGGGGGAACTGGGGTCTCCAAGTAAGGGGATGGGGGGTTCCCGAGGCGGGAGGCTCCTTTCACCCCGGCTCTGCTCTTCCCACAGGAGGCAACGTGGGGACAAGAGGGGGCAGGGACAAGGATGGGGACAGGCTCACCTGCGCCCCGGGCAGCCTCTCGCGGTGGGCGACCAGCTCCTTCTCGGCCAGCAGCAGCACGGTGTGGATGCAGCCCGGCGAGACGCTCTGCGGGAGGCAGGGAAGAGTCACCGCGGCGAGCCCCCGGCGCAGCCCCCGGCTTACCCACGGTGATGCTGGGGCTCGGTTGCCCGCGTCAGCCGAGGCCGGTAAAAGGCTCCGAGCCCTCTGGCGCGTGACATGGAAATGGTGGCTCGGGCCATAACCGTGTTGCCATCCACCAGCCCCCCGGCAGAATGGACCCGTGGACAGAGCCCTGTGAGCAAACCCCTTTGCTCGCACCAGCGATGCTCCTCCATGCCGGGCGCGCTGGGGCCGGCACAGGATTTACCGGAGCGGCTGCAGCCAAGCCCCGAGCAGGCAGAGGAACACCCTGGGACAGCGCAGGGCCGTCCCGCGGCGCTGCCTCGGCGCTGGCACTCAAACCTCGCCAGGATGAATCGACCGTCGCTGCTGAGCCCGTTTCCAGGTGAGCTCAGCTAGCGGGACGCTGAAGGGCTTGGGGGCACGCCGCGGTGCTGGGCGGTAACAGGGGCTGGGACAGATCCTGCGGGGCTGGGAAGGGACCTTCGGTCCCAAACTGCCGGTGCCTCGCGAGTGGCGCTCGAGGAGCCGGAGGGATGCAGGTGCCGGCTGTGAGCTTGGTTCGGGGGGCTGGGGGAAACAGGGTCTCTGTGCCCCGCTGGGGGACGGCCTGCGCCGCTGCGGACGTGCTCAGAAAGCAGACATTTATCAGCAGCGTGGGGAACAAAGCGGCAGTCGCTTAAGTGCTGCAAGACCTACAGGGAGTCAGGAGCCAGGACTGGCCGCTGGGGAGGAAGCAGCAAGAGACGTGGGTTTTCTAGACCAGCGCATTGCGCTGCAGCCGCAGGCAGCCGAGAGCTGCCTCGGTAGATCTGCACCACGACGCTCGTGGGCAAAATCTGCGCGCGAGATAAGAACCGCGGCCTCGGGCATGGCAGTGCCGGGGGCTGCCGGAGAAGCTGCTGCCAGCCGGGGATCACACTGCGCAGCAGGCGCAGGGGAGGCCCCGAGGGACCCTTGGAGGGTGCGAGCGCTCGCTCCCAGGCAGGGACCCCTGGCACGTCCGTGGCGCAGGCACGCGGAGCCCGGCGTACCTGGACAGAGCGCAGGGCTGAGAACAGGACAGGAGTGGGCGGCTGCTTCCTGGCGTCCACGACGACGGTGAGCCCGCCGTCCTTCGCTTCTCGCCTAGCAAGGGGAAATGAAGCAGGAGGCGCATCGCCTGGGTTAGAAGCGGCACGTGAAGGGGGGGTCCCTCCCCTCCGGCAGGACCCGCACGAAGTCGCCTCGTGTGGCTCCGCGCCCTCGGGCAGCGGGGTGAGGGCAGGCTGCAGGCAATGGCCGCGTCCCCGTGGAACGCCCCAGCCAAGGCAAGTGCCGGCCCTTCGGGAACGCCTGCCTTCCGCAGAGGCACGGCACCGCTCAGGGCTGGCTGGACATGCTGGGGACCGCACAGGATGTGCCCAAAGCAGCACACACGGGATGCTGGGCATCCATCCCGGCTTGGCCAGGGGCTGCCTGGGACCCCCGAGCTGGGAAGCAGCCGGGGGGTCATGGCAGATCCTCCGGGCCCTTACCTGGGGAGGGAGCAGAGGTAGAGGACGAGCCTCGCCAGCTCGGTGGCTGAGCACCACGTGGCCCCCCAGGCGCTGCCGCTGGTGGTCACCTGGAGGAGGGCCCTGCCCAGCCTGTCCGAGCTCCCTGCGGGGAAGGGGTGAGGGACCTCTCCGGCAGCCGCCCGCAAACCCTGGCGCTGAGCAGCCCCCAGAGGGGCCGGGGCTCCCATCAGCCGTGCTGCTGCTCGCCAGGAGGGACAGCTGCCGAGGGGCGCAGGAGCAGGCTCTGCCCCAGCTCGGCTTGGGGGGCTCAGCCCACGTTAGTACCATGCAGCTGCTGTGGTGCAGCGGCTGCCCCGGTGCCACCGTGGTGCCACCATGGTGCCACGCCGGTGCAGCCTCCCCCGGCCCCTCCGCAGAGGCAGCGCCAGCCCGCGAGGGCTCTCGGCACAAATGCCAGCCCTGGACACGCCAGGGCGGAGCTGCTGGGGACATTTTTCCTGAAATAAGGATGGTTTTGTCACTGTTTTTCAGCTTTTGGGAAAAGGAAGAAGCCAAATGTTTAGTGTTTGGCAGCTGAAAGCTGAACGGCTTCATTGGTGAGGAATGGTGTGGGAGGGCTCGGTGCAGCTGGGAACCGGGGCAGCTGCTCGCAGCAGACTGCTTGCTCTGGTCGGTTTTATTTTTTCACCCAGCTGAAAGGAAATTTTCTGCTTGGGGGCTTTCTGGCCTCCAGCAAAGCCCTGACACCTTCCTCCAGAAACCCTCCCCAGCAGCACGGCGTTTTCCCTCCGGAGGCCCCCCCCCCGCCATCCCCCCGAGGGTCTCGCGGTGCCCGTACCTGGCAGGCACACGATGCCCGAGCGCAGCAGCCCGGCGTGCAGGTCCTGCCAGGCCGGCGGCTCCCGGCCAGGCGTGCCGGTGCCGGGCATGGCGGGACCATTCCTGCAGCCCGTGCTTTTCAGGGACCGTTCCTCCATGGGGGCAGCGGCCACCACATCCGTACCTGCCCGCGGGGACGGAGGAGAGAGGAGCTGGCGACGCNCGGCGGCTCCCGGCCCGGCGTGCCGGTGCCGGGCATGGAGGGACCATTCCTGCAGCCCGTGCTTTTCAGGGACCGTTCCTCCACGGGGGCAGCGGCCACCACATCCGTACCTGCCCGCGGGGACGGAGGAGAGAGGAGCTGGCGACGCGCAACGAGGCAGAGAAATGCAAAACCCCCTACAGCGCCACGGCCCCGCTCGGACAGTACCTCTCCTGGCCGGCTTGGCTCTGCCCATCCTGGGCGAGTAGATGGCAGACACCTTCCTCCAGGCCCCTTCGTGCTGGCTCGTGGCTCTTTCGTCCCCAGGGGCCGCCCCGAGCCGCGGCCCCTTCAGGAAGGAGAACTTGTGGCTGGAGCCCGGGGGGGCTGGGGGGAGGCAGGGGCTGCCCTGCTGCGCCTCCACCTGCGCCTGCGCCCCGGGACTCGCTCGGTGAGGGCGGTGGGTGAGGAGCGTGGGGCTGCCGGCCCCGCTCCTGCGCTGCGTGGGGGTCTCACAGGGGGTGGCGGGGGGCAGCTCGGGTTCGGGGCCGTCTGGCTCCTCCAGGATGGCTGCCATCAGCCCAGGGCCAAAGCTCACCGGGTTCTGCAGCGCGGCCAGGTAGGAGTCGCGGTGGCGGCACCGCGGGCTGTATGGCCCCAGCTCCTGACTCAGCTTCCTCCCCAGGCACGGGGTGCAGGGACCCTCCTCCGAGCTCGGTGCCCCACCGCAGGGCCAGGCGTCTGCCCCCGGCCCCCCATTCACCCAGGGGACCGTCACCTCGGCCCCGGCCCCCATCGGCCGGGCCGGGCGGGCGGGCGGCAGGGACCTGGCCAGGAGGTCCAGCTGCCCCTGGGAGAGCTCCAGCAGGTCCACGTACTCCCCCTCCAGGTTCTGGCTGATGATCTCGTAGAGGCTGGGCATGGCCAGCGTGGCCGGCTTCTTCCGCAGCCCAGCCTGGTCCACCTTGATCAGTCCTGGGTACCTTCCCTGGCTCCACTTCCGAGAGGTGACCTTGCAGCCCGGGATGGTGCCTGCGACGTTGCCGTAGGGCACTGGGGCGTCCGCTGTGCCGCGGGGAGTGGGCGCGCTGGGTGCTGCCGACTCGGCTGCAGGTTCAGGAGCGGGGCCGTGCCAGGCCCCCGCAGGCGCGCCATCGGCTCCAGCCTTGGGCTTGTCGATGAACTCCGGCGTGGCAATCTTGCTCCACGGCAGCGGGGCGATGCCGTTCTCGGTGGCCACCAGGCAGGTGTGCAGGGGGGCTCTGGCCCGGTCGCCGTTGATCTCCTCCAGCCACTCGCTGGTGAAGAGCAGCGCGTAGGCGGCCTCGGGGACGGGCGTCTCCTCCACCGTGCGCAGGTCCTGCGAGAGGTGCTTGACGGTGATGCGCGCCGAGTGCTCCTCGCAGGGCTCCGCTTGCAGGTAGAAGTCCCCGGGGCGCAGCAGGAGGGGGTTGAGCAGCGCCAGGTGGACGACCACTTTCTCGTGAAGGCACAAGGGCCAGCCTTCGTGGAGAAAGATGCAGTTAAAGTAAGGAGCCTGGGAGGGAGGAAGAACACAGCGCGTGAGAGAGACCCCCGCCAGCTGCCAACCCTCCTGGCCGGCCCCGCGCACTCTCGCTGCCCGGCTCTGCGCTTCCCACGGTGGGGACTGGAGAGCCTGGCGACCCCACGGGACGTCCCCGAGCCGAGCCACAGCACGGTCCTGCAAGCCCACCCCAAGCCCATGGCCGCTCCCGGGGTGCTGCGTGCTCCCCACGTGCTAACACAGGGCAAAACCCAACTGGAGCCTGTGCAGGGGCGAGACAAGGTGACCCAGGAGTCCCCCCACCCTTACTGCGGGGACCGCGTGTGCTGGGCTCTGTGCCGGAGCCGTCCCGGGGAGCTGGGAGCTCCACAGTCCCCTCCGCGGGGAGGGGATGGGGACAGGGAGGGGGACGTGCAGAGAGGGAGCCCGGCGCAGGGCACCGCGGTGCGGCGGGTGTGCGGCTTACGCAGGCTGCCTGCCGCACGTGCTCGAAGAGGCGCTTGGCCGGGATGAGGAACTGGAGCAGGCAGCAGAGCCCATCTCCCCGGTAGCTGGTCTCCAGCAGCCGAAACACCTGGCCCAGGACCGTGGGGGCCGTGGCTTCGAAGGGGGGGTAGAGGGCCTGGAGGGCGCTCTGCACCGCCGCGTCCAGCGATCCAGCGTCCTGCAGGAGGAAAGTATCGCTGGTGGGGAGAGCGGCCCCGCAACGGGGACGCCGTCACCCCCCGTGGAGCCTGTGCCCACCATCCCGCGCTGCACCGCGCCTCTGCCGGGTCCCTGGTACGCCCACGCTGGCAACGCCGCCGAGCTCGGGGGGCTCCAAACTTTCCTGGGCTGGAAACTGGGGAGGAGCCGGGTGCAGAGCACACCAAGCACCGCGCAGCTGGGGCAGCAGCACGGCCAGGTCCGGTTCCCAGCGCTGGGCTGTGGTTTAAGGAGCCTGAGACGAGCCCCGAGCGCGGGCTGCTGCCCCGCTTGGCAACGCTGGCGTGCGGAGGCGGAGGAGCCGCAGCAGCCAAGGGGTTAAGCCGAGCCAGACACGGAGCGTGGGGATGCAGCTCGCTGTGGGAATGCAGCGGATGGGAGGAAGGACAAACATCTGAAGGTGGAGAGGGTGTTTTAGTTCAGACTCCGCTGAATTTGCCGAACCCAAAAGTAGTCCCCGGAGCATTTTCTGGGAAGTGCTCTGCCGGGATACAGCCCCGTCCCCTGCGCCGCTTCCAGACCGGCGCAAGGATGCCGGTTTTGTGCCACGCGTAAACTGGCGGTTCCGAGTTTGCTCTCTCAGCTTCGCAGGAGACGTCGGCTGTGCAGACCCGGCTGCTGCAGCGGGTACAGGGAGGGGAGCCCTCAGACGGCTCCTGATAAATCCCAGCTGCGTCACAGGAGCGCGGGGGTGACCGTGGACACGGCTGCCAAGAGGAGCCCAGTGGCGAGTGGGAAAGGCAGAGACTTGCCCACCTCCTTGGGGGGTATTTCAGCAGGAGAGGGCTGGGGCGGGCGCCTGGCGGGTGCATGGGCAAAAAGCACCTTTCCCACTGGAAACGGTGCCGCTGCGGGAGAGATGCAGGTTTCTGCATGGTGCTGGGTCAGGCCCAGCCTGGCCGGCCGGGGATCTGCAGCCAGACGTCTCTCCTCCTCCTCCGCAGAGCGTGGTGTGTGCTACCCCTGCCAGCTGCCGAGAGGCTACCGAGGAGCCCCTAGCTCTGCCAGCGGCTGCAGCCCACGGCAAAGCCAAGCCCACCACCTGGGGCTGGGCTCCACGAAACGGCGGAGGGACCCCAGCGCCGCAGGTGGGGAGCGGCCGCAGGGGCGAGCATCCTGCCGCAGCGGGGGCAGCAGCCAGGTCCGGTGCCTCGGGCAGCCGCAGCTCGCCATCGTCCCCGTGTGCTCCTGCGCGGGCACCCGGGAAGTCAGGCGGGATTAGCTGAAGGTGGGATTAGCTGAAGGTGGGAATTAGTTTCAGGCAGCTAATCCCTGGCCCGGGAGCCCGTACAGAGACAAAGTGGCCTCAGCTAATTCGGTTTAATTAGCTTTAATGCTCTTTAGCTAAAGCACTTTGCAGTCACGCTTTGGTTAATTCTTCTTGACGTTTTCTCCGTGTCTCCCCACGGGGATCTGCCCTCGGGCCTGACAGGAGAAGCCACGGGGCCCGGGCCAAGCAGGAGGAGAGCGGGGTCCGGCTCGGGGCCCTGGTCCGCAACTGCGTTCCCCCGCCAGGCTTTCTGCCGTCGGGCCGCCCGTCTTCTCACGCTTGGTCCAACTGCCCAGTTCCTAGGAGGGACTGCAGACCCTGCTCTGGAAAAGCCACTCCCAGCTCCCCGCTCTGCCTCGCTCCCTCGGCGCCCTGGCGCAGCCGCGAGCTCCCAGGTGCTGAGTCCCGCCGGGTGCCCGCTGCCTCCCTGCCTGGCACCACTGAGCTCGGCTCCTTCCCCGTCCCAGCACGGAGATGAAGAGCCGCCGTCTGTAACAGCAAAGGGGGATCCGTCCGGCTCCTACGCTGCCACGAGAGGTGGGCCGGTGCTGCCCGCCCTGCCTGCGCTCGCCTTCGCCCGCTGCCCAGCCACCCCTGCGCAGCCCTGGCTCTTGGAACCGAGCTAAACTCTTCCCAGCGGAGCTCATGTGGCACAGAGAAAAAAAGCAAACGAGAACAGAAAGGGAAGCCAAGAGACGGGGGCTCTGCTCCAGGCAGGCTGCGTCCGCGGGGTGATGGGCAGCCCCAAACCTGGCCGACCCCCGGTTCAACCGTGTCGCCGGGGATGGCTCTGCGGGGCGGGGGGGCGCAGACCGCGGTCCGACGGGGCCAAGGCACGCGCTTCCAGCAGCCGCACCCACACCCACCGTCTCTCGCGACACCGTCCCCGCAAAGCCCGGAGCAGCCTCCCCCGGCCGCGGCACACGCAGCCCGGCTCCCCGGCCGTACCCGGTCCCGCGCCTTGGCAGCGGGGGAGAAACACCCCGAGTTTGGGTGAACCGGCTTGGATAAACTCAGGGTGTCCGGGGGAACGGGACAGCCGCGCTGCAGGGGGAAAAAGGAAAATCTCCCAAACCACCGCCAGAACCCGACGGCAGAGGGACGTGCCGGGGACGGATGCACGGAATAAACAAAGCCGCTGCCCTGACAATGGAGTAAAACCACCCAGGACTTCATCCAGCAGCGGGGAGCGCGTGCGCCAGCGTCGGGAGAGAACTGCCGACTGATGGAGGCAGCAGACGCAGCCTGCCTTGTGCTGGGGAATATTTTGGCCTGGAATGGCTAAAAATGTTTTTGTTAAGTGTCACAAAGCACTTCATCACTGGGGGAGGCTTTTGGGGTAACCACAGTGCAGCGGCGCTGCGTTCGTGGGAGAAGCTGAGGCTGGGCTGGCCGGGGAGCCGCTAGAAATCCAAAAGCAACGAATTAGCCCACGTCCCTCCGCCAGCTGCACGGGAGCACAGAACTGAAACAAAAGGCGTTAGGGAACATAAGGAGATTTACATTTGCAACGCTATTTCCATTTTAATAAGCCAAAGTGCTGCTAAATAGAGATTGATATTTCTCCCCAAATACCCGTATTTTTTAAAGGGCTTTACACCAACAAGGCGAGCTGGGCTTTGGTGTTTTGGTGCTGTAAAGTTGTTTAACCCGTACCCAAAGCCATGGGGTGACTCAGCTCCATCCCCTTTCTCCCTCCTGCTCCGGAAGGAGCGAGGTCTGAGTGCCGGGACCAGCCCTGAATACCAATTCCTCTCCCTCTCCTGCAGTTCTCACTGCCAGCGGCTTCGGCAGGGCACGATGCGAACGCTAACGAACAGCCCCAGCCCGGCAGGGTGGGAGGCCAGTGCTCAGCACAGCATGGCCTGGGAGCTGGGGGCAACGGTGTGGGCCGGCTGTGGCGACAAACAAGATGGGCAGCCCAGGGATGATCCGCTGAGCATCCCGTAACCAGCACGCCGGGCGCGGTTCACGCAGTAGCACCCACTCGCTGCACCCCATCCCCCTGCCGAACTCCGCGGGGAAGTTGAAGCACCGCGGGCTGCAGCCCCGCACGCGCCTGCCCGAGCGGCCGACGGCCACCTCCGCCTTCGCACCCCACCTCCGCCTTCGCACCCCACCTCCGCCTT
>VZSC01014164.1:26317-41372 GCA_013398225.1 Steatornis caripensis
CGCGGGGGGGGCAGGAGGGGGCTGCCCCGGACTCCCCCCACCCCGCACGGTGCCGGGCAGGGACGCTCCGGCGCCCCGCGGCCCACGGAGCAGCTCCGGGCAGCAACGGCTCGGGGAACGCTGCACAGCCGCGGGAAACGGCAAAGCTGCGCGGGCGGGCGGGCGTGCGCAGGCGTCCCGTCTGTGTGTGCACCGTGCAGGCGTCCCGTCTGCGTGTGCATCGTGTGCGTGCGTGTGCAGGCATCCTGTCTGCGTGTGCATCGTGCAGGCGTCCCGTCTGCGTGTGCGTCGTGTGCAGGTGTCCCGTCTGCATGTGCATCGTGTGTGTGCATGTGCAGGCGTCCCGTCTGCGCGGGCATCGTGTGCGTGCGTGTGCATACGTGCAGGCGTGCCCCGCTTGTGGGGGCTTTCCCTCTGCATCAATACGCACAGGCTGGTGGTGGTGGGAGCCCTGGGGCTGCTTTGTGTGCGGAGCAGAGCGCTCAGCGCGGCTCCGGGTTCTCCTGTCTGAATTGGCCTAAAAGTGCAGCAGCAGCAACGTGTCTCTCACGGCTCTTTGGACGTTTCAAGGATGGAAAGTACCTACTTGAAGGCAGAACTGTGCGATTTAGCAACCAGAAGTCATACAAAACCCATCAGCATAAAAGCCAAAACCACAGATTTGGCCTAGCCTAACGCAAACCACGGCTGCTCAGCACCCCTCTTCAATCCCCAGGCACCGCGTCCAGCACCCTCGGACCCTCTGCTCCCTGCCCAGCCTGAAGTCGCGTTCGCTGTCATGTTCATGGGCAGGGGCTCAAGGACGGGACCGGGGCTGGGACGGGGGACAGGACCAGGGACGGGTGGGAGGGCCGCAGCGTGGGCTGCGAGCTGCCGGGGCAGTCTCGATAACGAACATTTGTCCAGGGGTTAGCGAGCGGCCAAAGGACGCGCTGTGAAAACAAGCCGAGACGGGAGGAGGTACAGCTGGGTTGCTGGCTTGTTCGGAGGGAGGACGGCGCCAGGGAGGGCTGCGCGTTTGCTTCCCACTTCCTTGGGAGCTAGCGAGAGCCCTTTCGTCGCCAGTACAGATCACGAGTGCTGCAAGGGCTCAGGCACCAGTGGTTGCAGCGGGTGGGCAGAGCAGGGCGGGAGCACCCGGTTGCAGACTGTCGCAAGGCTCCGGACCCGCCGGCACCGCTGCAGCTCCGTGCAGGGCTCACCCTCGGCTCAAACCCGGTCCAAGCCCCGAACCCTAATGCAGATGGGGGCCCGCTGGGCCAGCTCCTCCCTTCCCCACCAGTGGCCAATTGCTCCCTTAATTGCATTGGTTCACATGCTCTGCTTCAGCCTTTTTATAGTTTCCCTGAGTGCAGGGGGAGTATGAGCTCATGCTCTGACCTTCTTTAATTGCCTGGTTACCTCTGAAATGAGCCCGAGAACTCGCTTTGGCTCGTACGCCTTCTGAAAGGCACCGGGGTTGGCGAGGAGGGAGGCAGCGTGCGTGACCGGGTCCCACACCAGCAGGTAGGATCCCTCTGTGGCACTGGCACCGGCGAGCAGGAGGGGAAGGATGCGAAGCCGAGCCCAGCGGGACCCCAACACCGCGGAGCGCCCGAGAGCCTGGGCCCTGGGGTGCCCTTATCAGCTGTGCTGAACTAGCGCACCCCGCAACGCACGCAGCGTGGCTGGATCCAGCTCTGTGTCCCTGCAGCGCCCCAAAGCAGCTCCCCGTGCCCTCCTGCCGCCCCAACGCAGCAAGGCTTGGGGGGGGGAGTGGGGCTGCTGGGGACCAAGCCTGCCTAGCAAAAGGCAGAGCTCCTGGGTGCGCCTGCTGCCCCGGGGCCCCCGACCCCATGAGCTCACCCTCCTCGTTTGCTCCCTTTCTCCATGTCCTGTTTGTCCCGAGCAGCTGCTGGGACAGGCTGCATGTGGCCTCCTGCCCTGCCCCTCCGCCGGCACAGAGCCACCATTCACATCCCCCCCAGGCTCTGCCCGAGGTCACCATTCCTGCATTTTTATTTTTACTTTTCTGCAAAATCATCCCCCTCCGCTCTCTGCATCCCCTTTTGTCTCCCACGAGGCTCCCAGACCTTGCGTCACGAGCTGGCACGCTGCGAGAGGAGCCCGCCTGTCTGGGGCGATGGCAGCCCTCGGCGGGTGGACAAGATGCTCTGGCTGCACTGCTGGTCCCCGGGGGACCCTCGGGACGTCACCGGGACGTTGGGGGGGAGGGAGGGAGGGCAAGGGTGGCGAGCCCGGCACCGGGAACGGTCTCTGGGGCTGGGCTCCTGCTGGGAGCCGTGTCGCTTATGGCGGCGGCCCCGCGCCCAGGGTCCTCGTCTGCCGGGCGCAGCTGCTCGCCGTGCCCCGCAGGGCTCCTGCTTTATTAGCTCTCGGTTCCCCAAGTGTTCCTGGCTGCCTGTTTTGATGCAGCGGTCGGGGCTGGCGTCAGTGGTGACCCCGCGCTGGCAGAGAGCCCGCCTGGCTTCAGGAACAGCTGGGGCCGGGTCACGCCGATCCTGCAGCTGGGAACACAGCGTCGGAGGAGTCCTCGCATGTCCCCTGGCTGTATTTTTAGATGCTGCTGGATCAAAGGTTGCCAGGGATTTGCAGGTGATGGTGGGCAGTGTTGGGCTGGCAGCGATCCCGCACGCGTGGGAGCAGGCAGCAGCTGCAGCTCCCCCGTATCTCGGTGTGACCGTATTTTCCCGAGCTCTGGGTGAAGTCCCTGCAGGTCTAGGGACAACCACGGTGGCCGCAGGTCCTGGTCAGAGCCCTGTCCTGTTTGGTGGCCCTGAACCCGTCCCGGCTGGAAACAGGGAGAGGGAGGTTTCATTTCTGGCTGCGGACTTCTCTTTTCCAGTCTCCCCCCCAAACCAGCCGGGTTGCTCCGGCTTTTCTTGCCGAGTGCCCCAGTTTCTCCCCTGCGTTTCCCCAGCAGAGTGTTTGCCAGCCCGCAGCTCTGCCCTGCAGCTGCGCGGGGGAGCCTGGCGAGCGGCAGCGGCGACGCCTCCGGCACCAGCACGTGCCTCCTGGGCCCCGGGGAATTCCCGGGGCGGTTGTGGCACTGCGGGAAACAAACGCGGCCGGATTTCCTTGCAGAAGGCAAACGTGTCGGGGCGTCCTTGCTGGCAGCCCGAGGAGCGGTAACGCCAGCCGAAGGCCGTCCCGGGGACAGCTGGGGCACAGCCAGCCCTTGCCAGGTGCTCACCTGGGCAGGGGCTCGGTGTGGCCGCGAGCCCACCGCACCCGAGCTGGCGGCTGCTGGGGACGGAGCAGAGCCCCAGCCTGACCCCCGCGGTCCCCCCGGGAGCCCCGGCACGCAATCGCAGGGTGGTTTGGGCCATTGCATCACACGCGAGATGCGGAAAGAGCTGTGGGCAGGATTGGGAACTGCCCGCACGTGCCGAGGAGCGTGTGGGGCCAGAGGCAGCCCTGACCTGGGGAGCGCGGGGTGGCCTGGGGACAGCAGGGAGCGGGTCCTGAGCCGCAGCCCTGGGCAGGGGACCCCCTGCAGCTCCCTGCCCTCCCGGCCTCTTGGCTCCCCTCTGACGACGGCCCTTCACTGCACGTACAGCCCAGCTCCGGCAGCCCCGGGGGGACCAGTCCTGCCCTGGCAGAGCAGCCCCCGCACTCCCGGGACTGGCGGAGCCGCCCGACGGGCAAAGCCCCTTCCCCTCCGAAGGGTCAGGTCGGGCAGGGCAGGATTCCTCGCTTGGTTCCCTGCTGTCATTGCTCAAACAAAGCCCTACCGGGACCAGCCCGCGTAGCGAGCGTTAGATGTGGTTTCAGCTGTTCCTTGGCAAACACGGGAGTGTTTGGTCAGCGTTCCTGCTGTTTGAAGGGTTTTTTCAGTTCAACTTTAAAATTTGCTCAAACCCAGGAGGAGGACTTGCTGGTTTTACTTCCTCTCTGTGCTGCTCCCTGTAAGATCTCATTTCGCCTCACGGAAAACGTTCCGGTTCCTCAATGCTCGTCCTGAATGTCTTAAATATTGTTTTGAAACAGCCGCGCTGAGATGCAGTGTCACTGGCAGGGGGGCTTGGGGAGCTTCGTACCGAGCAAGACCCAGCAAAACGCTGGCAAGAGGCAGCGGCGAGGTCGTGGCACGGCGGAGGCTGTGAGCGGGGCTTCGGCCTTTTAACCTTCTCCGCTCTTGGCTTCTTTCCGGGCAAAGAGGGCTCCTGGCCCCCGGGGATGGATTGGGGCTGGCACTGAGGGGAGGATCGCAGCCCATGGATGCTGTCTGCGTGCCCGCGGGACACAGCTCTTCCCGGCGCGGTTTGTCCCACTCCAGCGGGCACCGTCAGCACCGGACCTGCTGGGTTGCCGTCTCCTTGTTTCCCTGCGCTGCATCCGAGAGCTGGTGTCGCCGCCAGTGCCGCTCTCCAAAGCCGTAGCCACGTGTCTGGCGGGCAGCCTGCAAGTGCCCCCAGCTGAAGCTTGGGGGAAGAAAGGCAGAGTGGAACCGAGAGCCCCGGGCCCTCTGGCCCTGATCCTCATCCTCCGTGTGCCAGGTTCCTCCAGCACAGACCCCCAGGGCTCCGCTCGCCCCATCCCTCGGGGCCTCCTGGGCTGCAGCGCCGCGGGGCATGGCCGTGCGGGCACCTGCGCTTGAGCAATAGCCGTGTTTCACAAGCGCTTGGTTCAGGGATGTTGCCTCTGGCAACCAGGACTTCCCTGGATCCAGCATGAGATCTGCCCGCATCAGCGGCCACGGGTTTCCTGTGCCCAGTCCTGCTGCTTCCCCAACGGGAAATGAAAGCAATTTAAATCATTTCTTCTTCCCTCGCCTCCGCCCTGCAGCCTGCGAGGAGGGTCCGGCCGGCGCCGCTCGCCCCGCTGGCGGCTGCAGGGGTACTCCCCCCTCGGCCCTGCCTGGCTGTGCCCAGCTCCCGTGCCCAGCTCCCGTGCCCAGCTCCCGTGCCCAGCTCCGGCCATCGTGAGCCGGAGAGCTGTGTGTCAGGGCCCCAGAAGCTTTGCCTTCGGGGCTTGTTCCCGGTGCGCTTGATGCCTCCTCCAGCGCTCTGGGGCAGAGCCCGGTGCCAGCGGCCGGAGGCACAGGGCACCCCACCGATTTAGTTGCCCCCTGAGCCCCACTGCAGCCTCCCGGCCCAGGCAGGTGCCCCTTTGCCAGCCCTGCTGGGTGTGGGGGACCCCGGGTTTGGCTCACGTAGGGTGAGAAACCATTAACTTGCTTTCTTTAGCCCTTGCTGTGCCCCAAGGCTGCTGTGGCTACAACCAGTGCCTTTGGTGGGCCCGTGCTGCGGTAGCATCAGCTATTGCCGGAGCGCGGAGCGGAGCCCTGCGGGACGGGGCTGGGGGCCGCAGGCCTGGGGGGCGGCCGGGCCGTTCCCAGCCTTTGCTCGGCGAAGGCAGAGCGGAGCGCGCCGTGAGAACGTAGTCCCGTCAGACGCGGCTGGCAGAGCTGATCCCGTGCCCGCAGCGGGCCTGCTTTGCTGAGAACCTGCTGCGGGCAGGGGCTGCTTGCACCTGACGGGAGAGCTGGGAACTGAGCGGTTGGCTCCTGGTTTTCGCTAGCCTTTCCCTGCCTGCGAGGAGAGGCACTGGGTGTGCTGCTGGGTGCAGGTGTGCCGTGCCATGGGCGCAGGTGCCACCGCCACAGAGGAGCGGGGCAGTGGCCAAGTAGGAAGCCCTGAGGCCCCAGGGGACGCCCCACGCGGGCTGCGGCAGCGGCTCTGCGTGCCTCCCTTGCCTGTGGTTCCTGTTTTGGCACGGATATAAAGGCGGCGTGGGCAGGGAGAGCCCGGCAGCAGCGTGGCACTGCGGGGTGGCCAGGATGGGAGCGCGGAGCCTGGCGGTGGTTTGCGGGGCGCTGGCTTTGTGCCTGGCCCTCACCAGGGCCACCAACCCCGGCTTTGTGGTGAGGATCACCCAGGCTGGCTTGGACTATGGTGGGTTCGGCTGCTGATTTCTCTCCTTGCAGGTGGCCGAGGTGTGGAGTTGGGCGCTTGCTTGGAGAGCGTGCGGTCCTGAGGCGGGATAGGGGGAGCGTCGGCCATGAGTGCCGAATGCACCGTCGCCTGGGGCCTCCCGCTGATGCACCCGTCTGCCCCCACCGCCACCCTCATGGAGCCCCTGCAGAGGCACAGGGGTGCCCGGCCCTGTGGGGGTCTCGGGGGGCTGCACCCAGGCAGTGTCAGGGCGGGCACGGGGCTGGTGGGGCGGGAGGGTTCCGCTCTCATGGCACGTGTGTGGGCAGCCGAGCCGTGAGCTGGGGAGGAGAGGAGGTGGGGAGCTGCAGGGGAGGGGGTAGTGATGGAGATGGATGGGCCGTGCGCTGGTTTTATTGAGTCAGGCAGAGCCCCGGCTCCAGCCGAGCGCCGTTGTGGATTGAAACGCCCTGTGAGAAACTGCTCGCTTACCCGGCGGCTCTGCCAGCCGTGTGGGAGAGGAGGACGTGGCTCCCCTTCCCAGATTGTTTCTGGGACTGCAGCACCCGCTCGCGCCACGTTGCTCCCTGGGCCGTGTGCTCCAGCCGGCTTTGCCCACCGGCGCTGGACACGGAGCGACAGGGTGCCCGGGACCTCCTGCACACCTCGTGCAGTGCCCAGCCCAGAGAGCGAGGACCGGGACCTCTCCCTCTTTCCGTGCCTGGCCACCACCTTCCCCTGGGGCTTGCACGCGGGTGGGCGTCAGGCTGTGTGCTCACAGGGCTCTGTGCGCAGAGATTAGCTTTAAAGATAGCCTTCGAGGTGGAAAGCAGCCAGGGCATCGCCTGGATGTTTCTTTTAACCCCCGCACTGTGCGGCCCGTGCGTGCTCCCCGCTCCCGTGGGAAGCGTGGGCCGTGATGCTCTCCCTCTGCCCCTGCAGCCCATCAGCAGGGCATCGCGGTCCTGCAGAAGGAGCTGGCCCAGCTGAAGCTGCCGGACATCTCGGGTGACTTCCGCATCCGGCCCGTGGGGAAAGTGCGCTACGAGATCTCCAGGTGAGCTCTGCCAGCGGCCCGGAGAGGCTCGCTGCCCCCAGCCCGCGCAAGGGGCAGGAGGGGGTGGAGGAGGATGGGGAACCCCCGGAGCAGCAAGAACCGTCCTGTCCCCTCCACAGCTCCCTGCCATGTTGGCCCTGTCCCCAGTGCAGGCAGAGACACTCCTGCTCCACCCCCCTGCGCACGCAAGGGGGGAAAGGGAACCCTGGGTGCGAGCAGGTTTTGTGCAAACGAAGCCCAGGTGGTGGAGGTGGCCGTGGCCGGGGGAGCGGGGCACCCGCCACCCCGCAGAGCAGGAGCCCAGCCCCTGTGGACATCCCAGCTCCTCGCTGCCCCGTTGCACATCTCCGCTCCCGCTGCGCGGGGTTTGGAGCTGCTGCCTGCGTGGCCGCAGGGACCACGTTTCCAAAGGCGCCGCTTTGCTCCACGCATCCCTGCCAGGCGTCGCTTCGCCGTGGCAGGACGGGAGCTGGGGCTGCCGCCGGCGTGGTGGCCCTGCTCCCTCCCTCCCCAGCCGCGTGCCTGCGGGCGAGGCACCCCTGTAACGCGACTTTTCTCTCTCTGTTTATTTTCAGATTGGAGCTGCGCAGTTTCCACTTGCCGTACTCGCGGATTTCCCTGATCCGCAACACGGGCCTGCAGGTCTCCATCTCCAACGCCTTCGCCGAGGTGGACGGGAACTGGCGGGTGAAGCTGTACTTCATGTGCGTGCCCAGCTCCCGCTCTCCCTGCTCGGGCGCTTCGCCCTGCCTCTCCCTCTCTGGGTCTGGGCAGGTTTTCTTTTCTCCTGTCCCTCGTGTCCGGGCAGCTGTTGCTTTGCTCTCTCCAGATGTGCTGAGTTGTCTTTCGCGCAGCCAGGCTGCAGCCGCAGTGTTCCCGCTGCACGCCGGCGAGCCCCTCGCCCTCGGGGAGCCCGGCCAGGTGTCCTCGCGCCCCAGATGCCCTCGGAGCAAGTGGCTGGGGAGACAACGTGAAAGCCACCTCCGGAGGCTCCTGTGGCACCTGGGGGGTGAGGGACGGTCCCTCCCGCTTGCTTGCGCTGGGGCACCTCCCCGAGCGCCCGCCGGGACGGACCGGAGCCGGGAGCAGGGGTGGGCACAGGTCGCTGCCACTCGAACAGCCACTGAGATGGATAGAACAGGGTGGGAGGCAAGACCAAGGTGGACGATGGAGGAGCTGTGCATCTCCTCTCCTGTCTGTCTTCCATCTCCCCTCCTTGCTCTCAATCCTCTCCATTTAAAGGTTACCTCTCCTAGTTTACGTTCCAGTGAAATTTGGTTTCCCTGTGCTTAAAATCTCTCCCAGTCTCCTCGGGATGCTCAGCACAAGGGAGAGCCTGAGCTAGCTAGATCCGTCCCAAAGCCGGTGTGGGGTCCCGTCACCAGGACTCGGCACTGAGAAGTGTCCCTTCCGCGTCCTCCCCTCCCTGCAGCCGGGACCACGGTTCGTTTAACCTGAAGGTGGAGAACATCTATATCAAAATCAGCCTGAAGCTAGGCAGCGATGCCTCCGGGAAACCCACCATTGACGCCTCTGACTGCAGCACCCGCATCTCCAAAGTCCATGTACACTTTTCGGGCAAATTTGGGTATGTAACTTCGCCGTGCAGGCCTGGAAGCGCCGCGCGTTAGCCCGTCTGCCGTGGGAACGTGGCTGGCAGGCCCTGGTGCAAGAAATAAGGTGTTGGCACATCTGCAGTCCCTTGGAGGCTGCCGGTTGTGCCCGCAGGCTGCCCGTGCTGGCACACCACTGTCGGCTGGCCCGACTCTCACGATACACCGCTCGTCCAGATGTGCGACTGAATGAGCTTAAATCTGGCGGGACTTTGTCCTGCTGTGGCTGCGCTTTTAAGTGAGATTTCAGGCAGTCGCTAGACTTGTGTGCACGCGGTTTACAAGCAGATCTGTTTGCAAATGCAAACTCTGAGGCAAAGCTGGACACCAAACTGGAATGGGAATGGCGTTCCCCAGTGTTCCGGAATCCCTAGTGTCTCCCTTTCCTGGCAAATACTTCTGCAGCGGCCTCCGAGCTGAAGGACTCCTCTGTTTTTCTCTGCAGGTGGCTTTACAACCTCTTCAATAGTGCTATTGAGTCCAGGTTCCGGAAGATCTTGGAGAGCAAGGTGCGTGAGCGAAGGAGGGCAAAGCTCCGGCTTTTTCTGGTGGTCTCTAGCCCTCGCTTGTAGCTGACGTGCTAGAAGGGTCAGAGCACGCGTAGGGATTTAACTGGAGCCAGAGCACTGTGGTGCCGATTTGGTGAAAACCGGAGGAATGGGCATTGCTAATGGCAGTCTCTGTAGCATCGCGTGGCTCAGGCTGAATTCGAAACCTGCAGCCTTTGCCAAAGCCCAGCGTAATTGGTTCCTAATTAACAAAGATTTTTCTTTCCGTGTGGTCAGTTAATTAGATCTTATGCCTCGGCCAAACCTGATCGGAGCCGTCCTTTAAGCGGCCATGCTCCTGCGGGCTTTGGGGAGCGCTGGGGGAGAAAGTCTCATTTCTGGATTTCAGACGCTCGCTGTCTTGTTTTAACGGGGTGCGTCAGGGAGGCCCTGGTACTGTCCGCCCGGTACAAAAGCCTGCATGCAGGAGACCTGCAACAAGACATGGAAACAAGCTGTTAGCAGTAATTACTACAAGGCTAACTGGCATGAGTTGCAGCCTCCCTGGATGTGAACCTTGCTCAGGAAGGAGGCACTTGGAGAACAGGCAAATCCCACTCCCACAGCAGATCCCACTCTGCCTGGGCGCTATTCCTGATGCCCTATAGGCTTTCCCAAGGCCCCTGGAAGCCGGCGCAGCAGATGGGCTGGCAGCAGGAGCGAAGCTGGGCCTCAAAGGCTTTTTCTGCTGGTTTGCCTCTTGGAAGGAGGGCAGCTCTGGGACTGCAAGGGGACCTCTGCTGCCTCCGCTCCTCCTGCAGCGTGCCCGAGCCCCTTTGCCCAATGCACGTTTCTCGGTGTCTTTCTCCATGTGCGAGATGGAGAGGGCAGGGGCTGGGAGTGCGCTGCACCGGGACCCCGAGGCACAGCCCCGTCCCAGCGCAGCTCCGGCCCTGGCAGCCCACCTCTGCCGCCTCTTCCGCCCCGGTGCCGCGCAGCCAGCGGCTGCGTTGCTGATAGCACGGTCGCCGCTCCTCCGCTGCCCGGCGCCTCGCTATCAGCTGCTGCGGGCTGGCTGCCCGGGCAGACAGATGATGCTGCCTGGCGGTTTCTGTGCCGTTATGGGGAAAGCGATGGAGCTTGAGCAGATTCTCTCGGCTGTCTGCAGGACTGTGCCCTGCAGTAAATTTCTTGGGCAAGTGTTTAGCCTGCAATTAAAGCCCCCACTAATGCCAAGGCTTTGCCCGTGGATGGCAGCGGCGGAGGGCTTTGCCCTTCTGTCCTGGCAGCACAGAGCTGTGGGAACTCAGGGCAGGTGCAATTCGTGCTCCTGCCCCTGCGGCATGGGTTAACTCAGTTGCTCTGCTTCAGCCAAGACTTGGCAGCTCAGCACAGTTCATTCCAGCACGGGCCTTAGGAAAAGTCTGTGGGCACATGTGAGCTTCCTCCCAAGGGCGTTAACGCAGCTGAACTGTGCGTGGGGAGCTTGCTGTAAGCAGATACTTGCAGGTATAAGCCGTGCTTGTATCTTGGACACTTAAGTAGTGTGCTGCCTGATGAGTAGAGACAAATGTCACTATGTGCTCTTTTATTCTAGCAGGCTTTTGCAAGGAATAAAACTGACGCTGGGCAGCAGAGCAGAGAGCACGGCTGGGGCTTTGACCCGGGGGATGTGAACTGGCTGCCCCCGGCAGAGCTGCCCGTGCTCAGCTTCTCTGCCGTCCTTGTCTGCAGGTCTGTGAGAACGTGGTCAAGTCTGTGCGCGGCGAGCTCCAGCCTTACCTCCAGACCCTGCCAGGTACCAGGTGGGGGCTGCACTGGGTGTTGGGAGAGCCGCTTCCGAGCATTTCCCAGCTGTGCGGATGGTGCTTTACCTTGTGCCCACTCCCCATTTCCTTGTATTCCCGCACCCAAGTTGGGAGCTGGGGAATGCTGTGTCAGCAGAGACTTCTCACCCTGTCTGGGCATGGGAAGAGGCCACACAGACTGCGCATCAGCACGCAGCCTCCCGTGAGCTGTGCCCCGGAGCTCGTGAAGGCATCGGCTGCCTTAGCCAGGGGACCGAGACTGTTCCTCAGGTCCAGGAGTTAGTCTGCATGGCTGAGAAACAGTCAGGAGGGAAATGTGGGTTTTGTTTCTAAACAGAAGCAAACACACATGAAGTTGGTACTGAGCTATTCCACCGGGAAGCCTGGGCACGGCACTGCCTGGGTATCAGCGGAGGCAATCTCCTCTCGGCTTTCCCGTGCCTCCTCGCTCATCTGTCTGTCCCGTGTTTCACAGTCACAGCCAGGATAGATGCCAAGGCTGGGATCGATTACTCCTTGGTGGCACCCCCAACTGCGACCGCCCAGTCGCTGGACGTGGACCTGAAGGTGAGAGGCTGCCCTGGGAAAGCTTGAGTTGGCTGACGCCGTCGCCGCAGGCGGGTGGGGAACCAGGGTTAGGTACCTCCTGCAAATGCTGTTTGCCAGCTCAGGTCAGCGGATGAGTCCCACCGCCCTCTGCTCTTCTGCTTCACCTCTCTCCCTCCTCCCAGGGTGAATTCTTCTCCCTGGCCCACCGCTCCGACGTGCCCTTCCCTCCGCTGGCGCTGGCCTTCCCCCCGGATCATGACCGCATGGTTTACTTTGGCGCCTCCAGCTACTTCTTCAACACAGCCAGCTTTGCCTACCACGCAGCCGGGGCGCTGGTCTTCGAAATCACAAACGCCATGGTGAGCAGCGCGGGTGGGATGGGGGCTGTCCCCGCGCCTCCGGGCAGCGGGTTCAGTTTGCCGAGGAGCTCCGGCAGCAGCCTGCGGTCTCGGAGGGCTCCCCGGCTTCCCCAGCGAGCTGCCCGGCGGCTGAGAGCTGGGGGCTGCAGCTGCCTGGCACAGCAGTGCGTGGGGGCAGGAGGGCTGATTTTGCCGCCGGCTCCGCTGTGCCGCGTTGCCCCGGTGTGACTGTTCTCCCCCCGCAGATCCCAAAGGGCGTCGAGTTCCACTTGAACACCTCCGCCTTCTCAGCCTTTGTTCCCCAGGTGAGCGGTCCAGCCCTGCCTCCTGCTGCACACAGCTGGGAGATTGCTCTGTGCAAGGCGGTCTCCCCCAGGAACGGGGGTTTGTGCCACCGTGCCTACCCTCTCCCTGCTCCTCCGCAGCTGGAGAAGATGTACCCGGGCATGCTGATGAAGTTCAGGCTGTCCGCCCCCTCCGCCCCGTTCCTGAACATCGGACCAGAGGGGCTCTCGCTCAAGCCTGTCGTGGATATCCAGGCTTACGCCATCCTTCCCAACTCCAGCCTGGCTCCTCTCTTCCTCCTCAGCCTGGTGAGTTTGGGCACAGCCTGCGGCAGTGCCTGCAGTCCTGGCTGGGCAGCTCCGGTCGGTGAGCATTCCCCTGCGTCTCAGCGGGGCGAAGGTGGGAGTTTGAGCTGTGCACCGTCCTCCTGCTGCGTTCAGCAATGCTGAGCCGTAGCTGCCGAGCTCCTGCTGGGAGAGGTGCCTCTCGCCGTCCAAAACCAGCCGGCGCTTGGTGCAGTGGGGGCGTCCCCAACAGAAAAATACCCGAGCTGACAAACGCCAGGTCTAACGCTGCGTGCAAACACGCCCCTCGATGGGCAGCAGTCCCGCTGCGCGCCAGCTGGTCAGAGCTGTTCCCCCAGGTGTCTGGTTTGGGGTGAGCACTGCCAGAGCTCTGCACTCTCTTCCCCAGACAAGCAATGTGTCCGCTGTCATCGACGTGAAATCTGGCCACATCGTTGGGAGCCTGAAGGTGGGCAGGTATGGAGCGGGAGCAGCGCAGGGAGGTGGCTGGGGGGCTGGTTCTGTTCTGGGCTCCCAGGCATGGGGACCTGGTGTGGAGGGGATGAGCTGGGGCTGGAGTGAGCTGGAACTGCATGGCCATCGACAGGCGTCCCCGAGGTGGGAACCACTCCCTGCATTGGGACAGCCCTCACAGCACTGCTTCTGTCTCTGCGCAGGATGAAGCTCTCTCTCAAGCATTCGGATGTTGGCACTTTCCAGGTAAGCTATCCTTGACCACGACCAGAGACCCAGCATGGAGGCAAGAGCCTGTGGGGGGCCAAGCAGAGGGCTCATTCCTCCCGGGCCCCCAACACGGGACCTGGGGCTGCGCCCAGGACCCCACGCTGGCCCCATAGATGCCTCCTGCCTCAGCTTGCGAGACTGGGAGAGGATGCAGAGCCCAGTGCCATTGCCTCTCTCATCCCTACACTTTCTACCCCACCAGCGTGGCCAACGCCGCTGGTCTCTGGCGAAGCGTGCACCCATCCCAGCTCCTCATCTTTCTTCTAATTATCCTCCAGTGCCTGGTCGCCTGCTCTCCCGCAGGCTAAAGCTCTGTTCCTTCCCCCTCTCTCCGCTCCCCAGGTGCGAACACTGCAGTCCATAATGAACATCTTTGCTTCCAATATCCTGCTCCCGCGTCTTAATGGTGAGAACCTGCTGGGGGGAATGGGGGTGCCAGAGTAGTCACCGGCCAGGTCGCCCTGTCTGAGCAGGCCCAGCTCGCTAATTAAATCCCTGCTGCCAAGCCTGATGGGTGGGTGAAGGCTGCAGCGAGTGCAGGAGATGGCAGTAAAAGGGCCCGGAGGAGACAGGCTGTGGGCAGCGGCGTGCAGGAGCCTCTCTGCATCCAGCAATGAACACAATGGAAAAAATGAGCACGACGCACATCCTAATGCTTTCCAGACCCTCTCCCCCGCTCGCTGCCTCCTGTGACTCCCCAGCAAATGGGGCCAGAGCGGGGCTCACGGCGTGGCACAGCACAGCATTCAGCCCCCAGCCCTTCTTGGGAGGAATTTCCTCAGCCCACCCCGGAAGGCGAAGAAAGGGCCGGGGGGAGGAGGGGGCTGCCTGCTCGCACAGCCCCTGCTCCCTTTTGCCCCCCTTCCCCTCCCCATGTGGCCACGTGTGTTGTCTCTTCCAGCCAGGTTAGAGCAGGGTTTCCCTCTGCCGCTGCCGGACAGAATACAGCTCTCCAATATCCTCGTGCGGTTTCACCAGGTGAGTGAGGGGCAGCAGCCAGCCCCGGCCAGAGCCCATCGTGCCGTGGCCACACTCCCGGACGGGGAGGCCGGCTGCCCGCTGTTGCCGGCACGGTGTGCAAAGCCCGGTCCCCAGCCGTGCTGGGTGGCAGCGGGCACGAGGGTACACTCGCCTGGGCTCCCAGCTGCAAACCAGAGCCCCACTTTTCCTGTCCGCACGCTGGAGGTCCGGACTCTGCACCCCCTGGGTGGCACCGCATCATTCTCCGGTTCTTAAACCCAGGGCTTGAATTTCCCACGATGCTTTTTATAGCGCGCAGAGCTCTGCAGCAGCGTTCGCGCCGAGCCCCCGCCTTCCCCGGCCGGCAGCGCCTGGCGCGATGCTGCGCGTGAGCCCACGGACACATGTGCCGGCGGTGGGACGGGCAGCGCCCGCCCGACGCGGTGGAAGGAGCCCTGCCGGGTGCTGGGGCGCAGAGAAAGCCCCTCTCGGGGGAGGCCTTGGGGCAGACCCCGATGGGTGCCGCTACGGGGATGATGAAGATGCATTGCGAGGCGTGGCTGTGAAATGTCTCCAAAGCCCTGCCAGGGCTAAACTCAGGCACAGGGGACCGCGCGTTGCCCACCCACGCTCCCTCCGCAAGATCCAGCGCGTGCGGGGGAGCACGGCTGCCCGCAGCAGCCATTTTCCTCTCTCCCTCCCAGAATTTCCTGCTGCTCGGCGCAGACGTTCACTACCAGCCCCGCGGATAGAGACAACGTCACGAGAAGGACCTCGACCACCGAAAACGCCCCCTTTCCCTCCCACCGCCCCAGCTGAAGCCCACCGCTTCTGCCGCCCGCCCCGGCCTCCACGGAAGCACCCCGGGGGCTGAACCCCCTGGGCTGAGCCCCGCGTCCCCCGGCCGCGGCCTCCCCCGGCGCTGGGGGGCCCAGGCCCCCGTCCCCCTCCCCTCGCGCTGCCCCCGGCCCGGGGCGCTGCTGGCAATAAAGGCGGAGGGCGCGGGCCGCGCGTGTGCTGCTGCCGTCCCTG
>VZSC01014164.1:41832-67937 GCA_013398225.1 Steatornis caripensis
CCCCCGCCGTGACGATGCACGGGGGAGCGGGTTGCGCTGGCAGCTCTCGGCAGCCGTGTGCCAGGCCGTCAGCCGCGGCCCTCGCAGGGCCTTCAGGCTGCGGTGCCCCACGGAGCGGGGTTTTTGTCGCACTAAACGTCACATCCCAGTAATAATGCAGCTTCTGCTTGTCTGCGAGCCGCGGCCCGGACCGGTGGCGTTGGGAGTGATGTGCTCTGAGGCACTCGGGTCTCCCAGAGCCTGTCTTTGGTTTTGTTGCCCTTCCTGTACGGGCGGCACGCGAAGGCGCTCGCTCGCCTGACTCTCCAGTGGCGCAGCTGCAGGTTCCTTCCTATGGAAAAGGTCACACAAACAGGTTGTAGAGGAGAGCGCCGAGGCAGGCGTCTGCGTCACACCGCCTTTGTTGTAGTGTACCTGGAGACGTATGGCTGCCAGATGAACGTCAACGACACGGAGATTGCCTGGGCCATCCTGCAGAAGAACGGCTACATGAGGACGAGGGAGCTGGAGGAGGTGAGGCACCTCGGCAGCTCCCCCGTAGCGCAGGTCTGCCAAGGCACCGCACCTCTGCTGTGCCTGCGAGTCCCAGGTTTTGCCGGGAGTGCCGACCTGCAGGGTGCTGTGATTTTCGCAGTCTAAGTTTTGTGGAGTAAAGGAAGCTACTTAACAAGTGTGCTAGAAATTTGTAGGTTGGGGGTTTTTTCTTTAAACTGCCGGATTCTCTCCCAGTTGGAGAGCAGCTGGATGCAGTGGGATACTCCTGTCTCATCTTTGTCTGAATTTACTTACACCGTTTAGTGGAAGACTCTGGTTTTCTTTTGTTAGTTTCTTGCACCTTGGTCGAAACCCACCGCATACTCGGGCAGGTCTTTTTCACTGGGTTAAGTGGGTTTTATAGGCTGCCTCTTCAAGCTGCCTGTGCCGGGCACGGGTACTTACCGTTTGGCGTTTACCAATTCTTCTTCCTTTTTATTGTTTTCAATTTAGGCAGATGTGATTCTCCTTGTCACCTGTTCTGTGAGGTAAGGAAACTTTTGTTGCTGCTGGTTTTGGACAGTTTTTAAGGAATTACCCTTTGAAAACCGAGGCAATAAATGTATTGCGTTGAGGAAGAGAACATGTAGGTGTGAAGCTGCCTGTTTAGTTGAGGGTAGAGCTAGCTGCTGCTGTGACGTATAACGTTAACTGTGCTATGAATTGCTTTTCTGTATAGTGAGAAGTTCTTTGGTCGTGTAAGCTCTGCGTGTATGTCGTGGGCAGTTAAGAGACCTGCACAGATTTGCGCTTTAATGATTTTTTTTTTTTAAACATTGTTCTGTTTTCTCTTGAAGCGACTGTCTCTCTAGTACGGGGTCCGTACTTCAGAAATTTGGGAAATACGTTCAGGGGAAATTTGGGGCATAAACGTTTAGGGACCTTTGCTTGTTTTTTCTGAATGCAGATGTTGAATGCTCGTCGTCACTTGCAAGGTAGCTCGTATTGGCTGGCTAAGGCAGACTTTTTCCCCCGCTGAAGCTCAGTCCCTGATTTGTTTCTACAGTGTGGATGCTCCCAAGCGAGCAGAGTGATAGTAGATAAGATAGAGCCAAGACACAATCTACACGCCACTTTTATGTGCCGTCAGATCCATCAGGTGGATGATTCCCTGTCTTTAGTTGAATTCTCCTCTTAAAGCACTCGGGCCTCTTTGGGTTGGAGGATGTTGAAGTGTGACAATGGGAATAACCACTGTTTTCCTGGCTTCCCAGGGAGAAGGCAGAGCAGGCCATCTGGAATCGCCTGCGGCACCTCAAGGCGCTGAAAGCCCGGCGGCAGCAGGCTCGCTTACCTCTCCGCATCGGGATTCTAGGTACCTGGCGGGATGTGCAGCAGCGGGGAACGCACGCTGTTGTGCCACATCCCATCGTGCTGCATCTCCTCTTCCCCTCTGGGGGCATCGAGCCTTTTCTGCAGGGTGAAAGCAAGCAGAGAAGGGGTGCGGAGGTGTAACAGAGGGTTGGCATTTCCTCACAATGACCCTTTTCCGGCAGGATGCATGGCTGAGAGGCTTAAGGAAGAGATTCTGCACAGGGAGAAGCTAGTCGATATTGTGGCAGGCCCTGATGCGTATCGTGACCTTCCCCGGCTGCTGGCCGTGGCACAGTCTGGCCAGCAAGCTGCTAATGTCCTGCTATCGCTAGATGAGACTTACGCAGATATTCTGCCAGTCCAGACCAGCGCAGGTGGCACGACAGCGTTTGTGTAAGTACCTTATTTTCCTGTGCATGTTTGTGTGGTTCTGATTTGGAAATACCGCTGTGCAGAGCAGACACGTCGGTGACAGCAGCTACCCAAGAGATGCACTGCCTGGTTGCACTCTCTCCCAGCAGCCCAGAGGCACAAGTCTACCAGACTGTGTGTTTGCCTCTTCTCTGCTGTCTGAGTGAGCCCTGGGGAGACTGCCCTGTGCTTTGGCTGTCTGCAGGCTTCTCTTACTCTCCTTTGAGAACATTGGTTGTCTAAGCCTGATGCTGTACCGAGTGATTCCTGTCCCACTGACGTTTGCACCTTTCTGAAGTCTGTGCCTTTCTCATCCCCTGCCTTCTGCTGTGTCCTGCCCCAGGTTCTCCTATTTAATTCTTCTAATCCTCTGTGCATTGTAAAGTCTGATGGTTTTGTTTCCCGTTGTTCAGCTTTGATAATAAGATTCCCAGACACGGAGTCAGACTCTGCACAGTGTGGCCGTAGAGTACAGAGTTACTCTCTGCAGAAACAGGGTGCAGAAGGATCTTTCATCACTGCCACATTGCCGCGCAAGTCTGTGTCTCATTAGTTGCTTTCCAAGTTTCTTGGAAATGCGCATGGAAAATTAGGAGGCGTTAGCTAGGGGCAAGCAGAAGTCAGCTCTGACTGGAATGGTGCGTGAGGGGAGGCTGCAGAGCTGTGCTCGGCGCTGGTGCTGTCTGTGCCGCAGGCCAAGGGATTTGGCTGAAGGCAGCAGTGCTGGGCCAGGTCAGAGCAGGGCAGGATGCAACATGGATGATTATTCCGGAGCGATGGCAGTATGACCTGTACTTTTCCTCTCGGCAGATCTATCATGCGGGGCTGTGACAACATGTGTAGCTATTGCATTGTGCCCTTCACCCGTGGCCGAGAAAGGAGCCGCCCCATCGCATCCATCCTGCAGGAAGTGCAGATGCTCTCGGATCAGGTGAGGCAGAGCCTCCTTCCCACCTGCCCCAAACTGCAGCAGGGAGGACGGCTCTCAGGGAAAGTGTTTTCAGTGATACCTTTGACCAGTGACACCGCCTTTGTCTGTGGAGATGAGGTTGCCATAGGGTTCCGCCAGCTGCTTTTTGTTTCCCCTTGAAATACTCCGAGACAGACGGGGAAGAGTGGGCGTCCCCAGGAGACTCCTCCTTGAAGTCAGAGTAAAACCGTGGCTGCCCTTGCAGCTTAGCCATCCTGACAGGGTTATTTTTTTTTCCTCTGTTTATTTTTGTAGGGGGTGAAGGAAGTGACCCTTTTGGGTCAGAACGTCAACAGCTTTCGAGACACGTCCGAGGTGCAGTTTCAGTCAGCTGCTGCTCCAGTCCTCAGTCGTGGCTTTAGCACAGTCTACAAAGCTAAAGCAGGAGGCTTGCGCTTTGCACATCTTCTAGACCAGGTTTCTAGAATTGATCCAGAAATGAGGATCCGTTTCACCTCTCCACACCCCAAGGATTTTCCCGATGAGGCAAGTGTCAGATAAACACCTGGAGCTCTGCTTGCAGGCAGACAGGCGGCTCTGAACTGCTAGACGTGGGCTGTGCTTCCTTCCCAAAGGGAACGTGGAATCACAGAAAGGGAGCAGCAGCTCCTGGGAGGGGGAATGTTTGTGCTAAAGCTGGCAGGTTTGCCATTTGCTGGCTTTTACCAGGGGAAGACTCTTCCTCTTGGCATCCTGGTAGAGCTGAGCTATCTACGACGCTGTCTCCTGAATGCCCATCACAGGTCCTGCAGCTTATCCGGGAGCGACACAACATCTGCAAACAGCTTCACCTGCCAGCCCAGAGTGGAAGCACACGAGTCCTGGAGGCCATGCGACGAGGGTGAGTGATCACCCTGGGGAGTCCTGTGCCCTGCCCTCTCTCTTAGGATGCTGGTTTCTCCTCACCAGTGTAGGGGTTTTCTGATCAGCAAATCTGTGTGTTGTTCATCACAGGTACACGAGAGAAGCGTATTTAGAGCTTGTACACCATGTGCGTGAGTCCATTCCAGGTAGGGGCTCCCTTTAGCGTTGTCTGAGCTCAGCACGGCTGTATCTTACTGTACTTCCTCGAGTGAAGGGTTCCTCTTTTCCTTGAGGGAAGTGTAAAGCTGCATCTCTGTTCCAGGAGTGAGCTTAAGCAGCGATTTCATTGCTGGCTTCTGTGGAGAGACAGAAGACGATCACCAGCAGACCGTGTCCTTGTTGCGGGAAGTCCGCTACAACATAGGGTTCCTGTTTGCCTACAGCATGAGGCAGGTGAGTGCAGGAGCTGATGGAGAAAGCTCTTCTCTCTGGGTCTCTCGCTAATTCCTGAATGCTCTTTCTGACAATAAGACACACACAAAAAAAAGCTATTGAAAAGAATGCTTAAAGACTTCATGTATTGGTAGATTTTTTTTTTTTTTTGCTTGCGTGCAGTGCTTCTAGGTTCTGTGGTTCTGGAAGGGCCACCTTTGTGCCTGAAAGGCTTCCAGCTCCCCTCTGTGAGCATCACGGTTGATCAGTTACTGGGTGGCCTGGTTCTGCAGATCCTCCAGAGTGATTGCCATCAAGCAGCCATGTCTGCGGAGGCCTGGCTGCACGTACGTTTTTCTTTGCTGATGAGAAATTGTGCTGATGTAGGTGGGCTCCAGCCCAGCTTCAGAGACTCTGTCAGTTGAGTCTGGAGAGAAGTGGTGAATTTTCAGAAGGTATTTCCATGAGAAGAGTGGATAGTTGACAAGTCTCCGTTAGAATGCTTTCCAAAGTGTAAGGTGCTGATGGGGAAGAAGACAGGAGGTTGGGTAACTTACAGAAGCAAAGGAGTATGGATCACCTTTCAGCACATGGGACTGCAAGTAGTAGAATCCATTGCCCATCCTTGTGGACAGGCAGGCAACAGACACGTCTCGCGTAGGGGCTGCAGAACTCCTGCTTCACACAGCCGCTGATACTTGGCGCCCTACATCAAACCTTCTACAAAAAAGGTGATGCAGGAAGAACGTGAGGAAATCAGGGGTGTTCCTCGTGCTGAAAACGTTCCTTGAGATTGTAAATACAAACTGTAATGCGTGGAAAGCTGCTGCTTGAAGAGCAGCCAAGCTGGCTGGGCTCAGACAAGGTTCTGATCTCAGACTGCCTGCTTACTGAGGGGCGACGCTTGCTTTGTGTGTTTACAGAAAACCCGGGCGTATCACCGGTTGCAAGATGATGTGCCTGCAGATGTAAAACGGAGGCGGCTGGAGGAGCTCATTGCTGTCTTTCGAGAGGAGGCTGCAAGGGCAAATGAGGCGATGGTGGGCCGGTCTCAGCTGGTGCTGGTGGAAGGGGTGAGTGTGCCCGGAACGGAGTTGTCCTCCTCCCCTCTTGCTGACCAGGAGGCTCTTGCGCTGTACACAGCAATCATAACTTCTGCCTTCCCTTCTCGCTTTCCCTGCGCAATCCTAGGACTCCCAACACCGTATCATCACACTTAAGCAGACAGCCTGATTTTGCCAGAGCGCTAAGCTGAGCACAGGGGGTGGAGTAGGTCAGGGATATGTCTCTGGCCAAGCACCGAATCAGCGCAGGCTTTGAAACATTGGCTTTGGTGTGTGCATGTCAACCCAGCAGCTCTGGCCGTAGGGCTTTGTTATGTGGCACGCTTCGTGGTGTGGAAGGTGGATTTTCGTACTGGCAGTAGCACTCAATTCCTGAGGCAGTAAAGCCCAGCAGTGAATCAGAGCCAGTGCCATGCGGGTGACGTTCCCTGTCCTTCTTTCAGCCCAGCAAGCGCTCTGCCTCGGAGTTGTGTGGGAGGAATGACGGCAACATCAAGGTGATCTTCCCTGATGCCGAGACGGAGGACGCTGCGGGCTGCAGGGCTCTGGTCAGAGCCCAGCCAGGGGACTATGTGTTGGTGAAGGTGACCTGCCTACAGGGCTTGTTTCCTTGGGCAATTTTTCTTGTACAGTGCTGTTCTCTAGAGCAGCTGCTGCCAGGAGAGCCTAAAATTAGAATGGCTCCTCCTCAGCCTTTCTGTTCCTGAGGACTGTTGTGCTGTTTCTTTCAGGTAACCTCTGCCAGCTCTCAGACCTTGAAGGGAGTTCTGCTCTGCCGTACTACCCTCTCCCGCTCTGCGGCTTGTCGTTGAGGTATCCCAGCTGCCGGCGGACAAAAGCAGCACATCTTCTCCTTGTTTCTACAAGGAAGTTTGGTCAGGTGGAGGTGGGGTAGAAACAGGGAGATACGTGTGTATTAAATATATATTAAAAATAATAATTATTATTTTAAAATAATGATAATTGCTAAAATATTTTTTTTGTTTTGGAAACAACCTCCCCCCCATAGATCTGTGCGAGTTTGTAGGCAAAAGGGATGGAAGCTGTGTACGGAGTTGCCAAACCCAAGTGTGGTGCAGTCTTGTATTTTCACTCGCTCTCAGGCTTGCCCACCCGTGCAGTGCTGCAGGTCTGCCCTCCGTCTTTGATTACGTCCTCCAGTGCAGCCCAGCCTCAGAAATTTATGTCTGTGGAGCAGGTCATTCCTACTAGCTCGGTTGAATTTAGGAGCTGCAAAAACTGGTAGTGCTTAGAAAATACAGCTGCAGTAGCTGCTGGAGAATGGCAGGAGTCCTGCCAAAGGGGACGGAGAACTCGGAGAGCAGGAGAAGGTTGTGATGAATTCTTTCCAAATGCTGGTAACCTCCGTGTTTGCAAAATGGTTGGAAAGGGCAAGTAAGGACCTGCACCGTGCCCGTATGAGGGAATACGGCACCGGGCTGTGGGATATGAAACGATGTTCATGTGCACGAGTGATGCTTACTGTGTTGTATCTGAGGCCGAGGGAATGCGACCTTACGCCTGCACTGGGGATATCTGGGTCTGGGTTAGAGAGACAGGATTTCCCCGTCTCCAGGCCTAAGGGGACGCATGGTAAGGACTGGCTGCCAGCCGAGCATTATCTCTAGCCTGTTAAAACTTTGGGTGTGGCTTTGTAATCCAAACATCTGTGGATGCCCTTCCCTGTGCTCACTAGAGGAGAGAAGTGGTTGTGCCAGTTTAAATGGCCAGCGACTTCTTCAAGTGCATCTGACAGTCCCTTGGTTTTGTCGGCCTGCAGCTGACCCTGGCTGCGCGGTGTCACATTCCAGCCTGGCCTGCTAGATTCAAATACCTGTACCCTGCACTTGTAAGTAAACTCTAATGAGATGAGAGAGAATCATCCCTTTTAATATAGAAATCGTGTTATTAAAATAAATCATTGTAAAACACTCTGTCCAGTGGCACATTTTGAAGGAACAGCCGATCAGCTCTTAATAGAGCAGTCACTACATGCGTTTGCAGAATTTTTAAATAAGCATGAAAGGGCTTTGCTAGAAAGTCTTCTCTTCTGCTCAGCTCTTTCTGGGCTATAATTGTATCTCTTTGAAAACAGCATGGTTCACTGAATATTAATTAGATCTTGGTTGAAGAAACAAATACATTTTGCTTATTATCTCAGAGCTGATTCTCATAGAGGCGAATCTGCACAATCAGCACGAGTCGGCGTGGGTGCTGAGGTGCTAACGGATCCACAGTGCTGTCCTGCTCGCCTGCCTCCCGATGGGAAAGCGTCCTGGGCGCAAATGCACAAACCGGATCTCTGCTGCCCGGTGAGTGTAAGCCTTTGACCAGTGCGGTGTTAAGGAAGAGGCAGGGAGAAGCTGATTTAAATATCAAAGGCAGGAGCAGGATGTTTAAGCATCATCGCTCCAAAGTGACAGGCACTGAAGCCAACGTGTGCTTGCTAATTCAAACAGCCGGGTAAGTGGGCCAGTTTTAACTGCCCTGCAGCATCTCTGTCAGCGTATTTTTCCCACGCATCTTGAAACGTGGCCCAAGCCAGCACCCCCCGAAAAGGGCTGACGCCCACATTTCTCCTCGCAAGCGCCTCTTCCAAGTGAGAAACGCAGACCGCAGCGTGCCGTCCCCGCTCCGTCCAGCTTTGAGGCCAGCTGTGGTCATTTTACAATCATTATTTTAAGAGCAAGAGACTAATGAGGAGGAGAGCTGGGTTTTACATTTTGATGAGAAGGTGATAATGCTCGCTGCATGGGCTCCCCAGGGAGCCGTAGCGCTTACCATTTGCCTCGCCTCCTTAGTTTTTATAGGCCTCGGGAATGAAGGCTGAGGTTTTAAGGCAGCGAAGCATCCATTAGGAAGCGCTTACAGTGACCTTGGAGGCCGAGTTAGTCACTTGGCACTGCGTGAAAGCAGGAATGTTTTTTTTCTCAGGGGCTAGGGGTGGGATGCAGTTTCTCTGTCACTTCCCAGAAGATTTGCTCCCCGAATTCGACTGTTGGGAAAGCTGAACTTCCGTCTCGTGTTCATCCTGCCTCACGCTCATTCTTGTACGCTTCTTTTCCCAGTCTGAGCAGGGACCAGAGTCCTGGACTCCACAGGATTTTAAATCTCCCACGCTGATTTATACCTGTGCCTTCTGCAATTGGAAGCTGAAGCGTTGCGGTATTTCGGCATACCTCAGTGATGGAAGGGATTTGTTTTGCTGGGATTGCTGCTGTAAGACAGCTGTGGGTCCAAACCAAAACAGCGGTTAATGTCATAGAATCATAGAATGGTAGGGGTTGGAAGGGACCTCTGGAGATCACCCAGTCCAACCCCCCTGCTAAAGCAGGTTAGCCTAGAGCAGGTTGCACAGGAATGCATCCAGGCGGGTTTTGAATATCTCCAGAGAAGGAGACTCCACAACCTCTCTGGGCAGCCTGTTCCAGGGCTCTGTCACCCTCACAGTAAAGAAGTTCCTCCTCATGTTCGGGTGGAACTGCCTGTGTTCCAGTTTGTGCCCATTGCCCCTTGTCCTGTCGCTGGGCACCACTAAGAAGAGTCGCAGCAGCGATCTACGGCCAGCTCCTTGCTGAGGCTGGTTCTTCAGGTGAGCACCAGGGGGTTAGTGCGATGTGTGTGAAACGCAGAGCATCAGCAGAAAACACCTTCAGCAGGGCGCCCCAGAGCCAAAACCAGACCAGGCTCCTTAGGAGGCTGCGGCCAGGGTGCTGATCCCTCGCTTGCCGCCTGCAGGGCCGGGTGGCGGGGGTGCTGCCGGGGCAGGTGACGGTCTGTCAGCCAGCAAACCAGCTTGCCAGAAAACCGGGGTGAGCTCACCCGCCCAGAAAACAGGCAGGCAGCCCCCAGCCCGTCGGGTCTTCAGTCGGATGCATGAGCGAGGCGCGAGATGGCCCTCGGGACGCTCTGTGCTGCACCGGGCATGGCTGCAGCACTGCCCGGGAGCCCTCCTGGGTCGGGGCACCGCTGTAGCTGTCGGTAAGGCCCCTGCGCCCGGGGACCCCGGCCCGTGACTGCAGCTCCAGCCCGCTCCAGCGTTACGGGTGTGTAGTGATAGAAATCGGGATTTAGTGCTGCTGGGGACAGGCCTGTGCTGTCCTCCGTGCCCAGGCTGCCGTGGCAGCGAGCCTCAGGCGTGGGACGGTGCTGCCGGGCTCTGCGGGCCCTGCCCTGTAGCTTCAGCCACTCGGTTTGCTTTAATTGAGTTTGTGATTAAAGCGGAGTCTCATTCTGAGCGCAGCCTCAGCTGCCAGAACAAAGCGGCTCTGGGGACCCGTTCCCCTTCACGCCTCTCTGACTCCCCGCCTCCCTCGAGTCCCTCCTGACTTACAACAGACGGGGCCGGGCTCGTCAGTAAGCGTTAGACCTTAGCGTTACGCGGCAGCTCCCAGCGCCCGGCTGCGTCGCACAGCCTCTTGCACGAGCGACGCGGCGCGTGGGTCCCTCCAGCCTGTCCCACCGCTGCGACGCATCGCGATTTAGGCCGTGTGCCGTCCGCCGTGCTGGGCGGGCTGAGCGTGCGCTGGGCTGTGGTGCCATCAGCACCCCGAGAGCTGAGCCGGTCCTTTTGGGGGCGAGCAGAGCCCTGCCCAGCCTCCCCAACAGCTCCCTCTCTCCCAGGCAGTGCTCCCAGGGTCCCTCCAGAGAACAAACCTTTTGCCTCCGCCCGCCCCTTGTGCCCTGCTTACACCTGTGGGCAAACACCTAACAAACAGATGAGTTTTCCGAGCCCAACCGTAAAGCACTCGGGTGTCATTTACTGCCAAGCACTGGCCGTGCCCCGAGGCGTGTCCTGACACCGGGATTTTGTAACGTGGCAACCTGCACGCTTTCCTTTCCCGCTCGCAGCGTGTGTGGGCATCGCCGTGAACACACAAATACCTCCATGCGGCAGAAAGGTCGCTGTCAGAGGGAACAAGAGCCCGTTTGTTCTCCGGCCCCTGTGCCACAGCCCTGAAGCACCTGTTTGTCCTCAGCTCCTGGCTGCGCTCACGGAGAGCAGGGACAGGCGCGGCGGGTGCTCTGAGCCAGGGTTCATCAGCTCATCGCTGCCATTTGTTGGCCTAAGGAGAAGCTCCAAATAGATGCCCGTCAGTGCCTACACCACCCGTACCCAGCCCTGCTCCCTTCTCCAGGACCCTCTGAGCAGCTCAGGCAGAGCACTTGGGCTTTTCCCAGCACCAGAGCTGGCTGTGGCGTGGCCCGTCCTTCTCGTGGACCCCCAGCCGTCCACAATCTGTTTTCCCTCTGAATATCCACGAAGGTGGAGGGAAAGATTGATGTTTTCCCTGACGGCAGCTTGTAAGCGCAGTTTGCTTTAGGTCAGCCGAAGCCCTCCGCTCTGCTGAGGCGGTGGCGGGTGACGAGACGCATTGCCTCCGGGCCACGCGCCGGCGGCCGAACGCTCCCCTTCCCTTCCTCGGGGGGTTTTGCTCCAGCAGCTTCGCGCGCCTGCCGGCCCCTTTCCCCCAGGTCCCCCCCTCCTTGCTCCGCCAGTGCTGCGGTGGGCTGGGGGGCCCACGGGCGCTTCCTTTGGTGGCTTTTCATCACCGCTGCTGAAGCTAGCTCTTTGCCTAACGCTTAGGTGTTTGATGCAGCGTAAAGAGCTTTCGAAAATGTCTTCCGTTTCTGAAGGTAGTTCCATCTTCAGCTCACTCCTTTCTGGAACCGGCTGCCCCCGGGTTCCACCGGGAAGATTACACCTGCTCCTAAAGCTCCTTCGCAGCTGATGGCGAACGCTGCCGCGCCGGAAACGCAACGGGCTCTCCGCGGCGGCACCGGGCAGCGGCCGGGCCCTGCCCACGTCCCCCCCAGGGCAGCCCCAAGCTGCGCCGCAGCCCCCCCCCCGGGGTTGGGGTTTCTGCCGCGTCCGGCCCCCCGCAGAGCCGCGCGCCTTCCTGGAGCGCTGCCGGGCTCTGAAGCGAATGCAGGCGACAGAGACGCTGACGGTGAACGGCAGCTCTGATATTTCGGGGGTTTGTGAATTCAGTGTGTATCTTACAAGTGTGTCACAGTAACGGCCGCTCTCTGGGGCCTGGAGTCCTGCGGCTTTTCCTCCTCCCTCGTGAGCAATTTATTTCCTTTACTGACAGCTAACTATTGACTTCTCATTCTCCTGAAGATGAGCTGTCCTGTCTCATCAGATTTAAATTAGTTTTATCTTTAGACTTTCCCATTAATAAGCTCTCATCGTGATGCCATTACTTGATATCTATTTTCTGATGGTTTTCGTTAATGGCCCTGTATCTTCCAGATATTTTTTCAAGTATTTTTTTTTTCCCCTCTGCTGGCTGAGTTATTTAATAGTCAGGCACGGATCGGGGATGTGAAGATGGCCAGAGGCGTGCGTGGAGCCCGCCGGCCAGCCGCGCGTGCCTTGAAGGGCGCTGGGGCTGCGGTGGGCTGGCGGGGACGGCCGCGTGCGCCCTCGCTCCGTCTCCCTGCACCCCTCTGATCCCAGCGTGAGCTCTGCCACGCCGGGTGCTCTCAAGAGCACGAGTCGGTAGAGTAATTAAAATGCCTCCCGTGAGGCAAAGGTGCTGCAGTTCATCTGGGCAGCTCTAGTGGACTCTCTGGGAAAAAACGAGAACGACTTTCTGTGCCCGCTCCCGCAGAGCTGGGGGGGGTCCCCATGTGCCCGCTCCCCTGCCCGGGCAGCGGCTCCAGCCCCAGGGCTGCAGGTATCTCTCGGCTCTTATTTCCCGTGCAAATCCTCCTTCCCACTCAGAAATCTGCTCCGGGTCGTGCCCCGGGGACGCTCTGCGTGTTCAGGACATCGTCGCTGCGGTACCCCGTGGCACTCGGCAACCCGCGCCGGGACGGGGACCAGGCGGGGTGGCTCCGGGATGTGGGGGGAGCTGGAGCAGCTGCTGACCGGGAAATTCGGGAACTTGTTTTCCACGGGGGAAAAGACGGCGGTGCAGTGGGAGCACAGCGCCGCGCGTGATCATTTGGCTGAGCCGACGTCAGCTGCCGACCTGCGGAGGGGAAATGCCCTCGTGGCCGTGGCTGACGCCCTCCTCCCGTGGCAGCGGGAGCGCTCGGTCTCAGAGCCGCGTGGTGAATCAATGCACGTGGCGTATTGGGGGGTGCCAGCTGCAGGGGGATGCCGCAGCGGCGCTTGTGCCTGGCAGGTTCTCGTCCCGGTGAGCAGAACTTCTGCTGGGAAAGTGCAAGTGAAAGGGAATTATTTCACGTTATTTCCAGGGCGCCCATGACCGGGCTCGCTGTTCCCGCTGGGTCGGAGCCGCCTTCCCCAGCAGTGGGGCTGGCAGGAGCTGCTGCTGCCGCCGGGAGCACGGGGAGAGCCAGGGCTGCCCGCCCAGCCACGAGCCTTCGGCGTCGGGGATTTTCTCACTGTATCTTCAGCGGAGTCAAAAGCAAAGCCTGCCGGTGTGGAAAACACCCAAATCTCCTAAGGCTCCTTAAGACCAGGAAAATGCACTCCCTGGGCTTCATTCCCAGGAGTCGCTTGCGTGGGGCACGGCAGGGTAGCGGTGGGAAGCGGGGCCGGGTCGGCCACGTGCGGAGAAGATTAATGCAAGACTGAACCTTATTTCCCTTCGTGCGCTTCTCACGTCAACGAGGAGGAGAAAGGTGCCCGATTCCTTGAAAGGAAACCCTGGATGACACCAACCTGATGTACGGTGGCATTTCTAATAGAGCTATCAGGGTGCTTCGGGGACGCTGCTCTTCGTGGCGTGTCTGCTATCTGCAAAGTCAGGTCACAGAGGAGAATTAGCTTGCCCAGCCCCTGCTGTTGGCTTGCGTGCAAAAATTACACAGCAAACTACGGCCAACTGCAGAACGGGTGATTTGCAGCAGTGCCTACAGCACCGGGTTTAGGCTGATTAATATTCAGCGCACTGCTGTGGAAATGAAAAGCCAGACAGAATTGTCCTCCTCCCCTTTCTGCATCCATGAAGACGCCAAGGGCAATGGCTGAAGCACAGAAACGAACACAAGGTTCGCTTTCAGACGAGCTGATACAGGGGTTGTGAGCCCGAACACGACGCTCCCGTTCTCTTTGCGTTATTTAGCCTCGTCTTCTAACCTGTTTCTTCTTCTTTTGTTTAATGTCGTCCTTCGGTTGTTTAGTTAAAGGAAGCCGATAAAAGAATAGCGGGAGGTTTGCTTTGAAGCTGTCAGAACAAAACAGTAGGCATTTCAAAAATCAGCTTCTCTCTAAGAAAGGGAAGCGTTCTGACCTTTTAAGAAAAAGATTCTCCCTGTGATTTCTGGATCAAAACTCCCATTTCGAAAAGCCCCCTTACTGTTGGTGGGAAAGCTTTCCCCATCCCACGCTCAGAAGGAAGCAGGGCAGAGGCCTGCCGGGAGCAGCGGTACCCGCCGGCGGAGACCCGGGGTCCCCCGGGCGGCAGGAAGACGCCGCGGGGCTCGGGGACGAACCAAGCTCCCGCAGCCGGGCGGCATCCTCAGCGCTCATCCTCCACAGCCGCTTCCCCTCGCCACGCGCTGTTCCCTGCCCGGCCGCAGGCGACGGGTTTCTCTCCGTCCGCCCACGGCTCTTTCCTTCCCTTGATCCGTGGAAAAGCCTGGGAGATGCTCAGGCCCGCGGGTACCCGCGTGCAGCTGGGGAAGGGCTGGGGGCTCCTCTACGACAAAGCAGCTTACGGTGGAGGCAAGAGGAAAGCAGAGCCGCCGTGGAGGCCGGGGCTGCTGTTTGCCTTCGGGGCTTTGGTTTCGCGTTTACGTGGGCCAAAGTAAACGCTCGCCCGGCAGTCCCAGACCTCGTGTTTTTCCGTTGTGCAAACAGAAGCTGGAGAAGGGCGGGAAGGCGTGCTGGGAGGGCAAACCCCGTGACGGCAAACACAGATCGAGGCGCTGCCGGGCAGGAGGAGCTGGCACCGCTCAGAGCGGTGCTGGGCCAGGCACCACCGACCCGGGCCAGGCTCCGGCGGGGGGCTCGGCCGGGTGCCCCTGCAGCGTCCCTTCCTGCTGGCAGCCACTGCAAAGGATGGGCCAGCGTCCCGGCCGCCGCAGCGGGGTGAGGGGAACCTCTGGGTGCCCCCGACCCCTCCGCCATGCCCTGGGCGCTGGCTGGGGAGACCCTGCACAAAACCGTGTTGGTGCCCTTGCAAACGGGGCTCGCAGGGCTCCGAGCCGTCCCAGAGCCACCCACCCTCGCACACCGGGGCCAGGCGGTGCTGGCGGCAGGGACGTCCCCCGTGGCACCATTTTCCGTTAATACCGGTGCGTGAAACCAGTGCAGGCTGGCGAGGCGGGCGCTGCCGCCGGCTGCACAGGGCTCACGGTGGCCCATGGCCGCCCACCCCTTGCTCTGCGGGAGCGGAGGTGGGAACCGCCCCGACGGCACCTGGAAGGGTTTGCTTTTTGGCACGTTGGTTCTAGGATTACTGAGGAAACCTTTACACCTCTCTTTGCAGTTATTCGCAGCCAGCGAGCCTGGGCTGGGAATTGGCAAGCACTTTCATGCTGCTCCTTGTGTTTCCTTAGGAATTGGAAACCAAACGTGCCCAACGAAGCGTTGGGTGTTAGACAGCGTGGGCCAAGGCAATGCTGTCCACCCCTGTCCTTCCCCTCGTGGCTCTGCTGCCACCGTCCAAGGACCCCCGGCCGCCTGCTCACCGTCTTTGTGCCGCTGAGCGCACGCAGCTCGTTGGCATTAAGTTCAATTTCGCGGCGCCCCCAGCGCGTCGGTGTTTATCGCAGCCAGCACGAGAGGCAGGAGGGACGCACCGGCTGCAGCCCGGCGGTGCCTAATGACTGCATCTCGATAGCATTGTTACCCCTGCATTTAATTGGCAGGGTGGGGGTGGCATGCTGCCCCCCGCCAAGGTCGGGCCGCTCAGGGCATCGCCTGCCCGCAGGCTGCCACGGCCGGGGAAGAGGAGCGAGGAGCAGCAGGAGAGGCTGGGCTGGAGTCTCAGGGCATCAGGGGCACCTGGGGCACCCCACCAAGTGGCAAGGGCAGCGGGAAACCCTGAGGTGCTTAGAGAAACGCTGATCGCTCAGCCACGGCGTGCAGGAGCTGCAGGTTAGGCTACAGGAAAGTGGCCTTTCCCCAGTGAGAATGTTTTGTTCTTCCGTGAAAAAAAAAAAAAAAAGAAAACTGAAAGTTTGTTCACAGATCAAACAATTCTATGGGGAACTTGAGCTGAAATACTTGATTTTTGGCTCAGCTGCACAGGAGCTCTTCACTCCTCCAGCTGAGCCTTTCCTCCCCAGGGCCGCTGCCGCTTGGCAGAGCTGTGGTTTCTGCACTGAGCCAATTTAATACAAACCCCCACTTTCCATCAAAACCAGTTGGAGCGTGAAGTTTCGGCGCAGCGCTGGTGCCAGCTGCAGGGGCCAAGGACGAGCCGGCCGGCGGCTCTGGCAGCCCCGGGCTGGATGGGATCAGATCGGTGCTTTGGGGACCAGGAGACAGCACAGGGTCCGGGCGGGGAGGGCGGCGGTGGGGGACGAGCCGCCGCCGAGGGACGGCGGTGTGGGCTGGGGTCTGCGCTGCAAATCCTCGCCCTGAGCTGGCACCGCGGCTCCCGGCTGCACCTGCGGCTCTTTGCCTACCGGCTGCCGGCACTCGCCGTTTCCCTCTTCCCAACGTCTTCAGCCATTCTGCCTCTCTTTTCCTTTTGTTTTGAATGCACTTCGTTGGGGAGAGGAGATACGCGCAGCCGGGGCACGCACGCTGCAGGACGCTGCCGGCC
This sequence comes from Steatornis caripensis, assembly GCA_013398225.1. Lineage (NCBI taxonomy): Eukaryota > Metazoa > Chordata > Aves > Caprimulgiformes > Steatornithidae > Steatornis > Steatornis caripensis. Next base: position 58,056 of record VZSC01014164.1, read on the forward strand.
ACAGACGTGTTACCGGCTGGAACGGCAAACTGCGAAGTCGAGCGTAAATGTCGGGTGAGAAGCAGGTCCTGTCCCCGGGCTGAGGCACCGAGGCGTGAGCCGGAGCCCCGGCCCTGGCAACGGGGGCACTGGGGAAGACGCTGCCTGCAAACCCACAGCCCACGGGACCGGGTCTACCCTGCGCCCGCAGGATGGGGCTCTGCGGCCCTGGGCAGGAGCAGAGGGACCGCGACGGGCAGAGGCAGAGGAGGGTGTTGGTGGAGGGAGCTGGTGCACCCCAGCAGGGACGCCCGGCAGAGCCACGGGCACTGGGAAGCAGCTGGCGGCACACGCCGGAGGCCGCAGGGCTCGGGGAGCTGGCAGCGGCCGCGGCAGCTCTCGCCGTTCCGCGCAGGGGCTGTGGTGCAGCTGACCCCAGGACGCGTTTTGATGCGGGGAGCAGCCAGCAAGCCGCCGTGGCCGGGAGAGCTCGCCGCCGGGGTCCCGGGGGTCCCTGCCCCAGCCCGGGGGGCTGCCCCAGCGGGGCGCAGGGACGTGTTTGCTCATGTCCAACAGCTCCCAGCTTGCGGGCAACAAGCCGGGAGCAGGAACAGGGAATAAAAGAACCAGCAGCTCAGGGACAAGGGCAGAATAAATCTGCATAAATACAGATGAGGGGAATATTTATTACTCACACTGACCACATTTCCGTAGCTACTTTAAATTGCGAGAGAGGCACGGGTCTGCTTGGGCAGGGCTTAGGCTTGACCCCGGGGCCACAGCTCATCGCGGGTCGCCACCTTCCCAGCAGACTCACCTACTAAATATTCTTTGCGTGTGAGTTACTCCTGCAGCTGATGGGAGAGAGAAATAACGCAGCCCTTGCAAACGCAAAGATCCTTCCGCCGTTTGGAAAGAAACCAACTCGCGTGCTGAATGCAGATGAAGAAAAACCCTTTTATTGCAAGGAGCAAGAGAAGCGCTGTGAATCCGCCTCACCCACAACGCAACACACCCGAACCCACCCGGAGCTTACGGGACAGGATAGCATTTGCTCTGATCGGTTCAAAGCACAACTGTCGGGGAACAAATCAGCCAAGCACACCGTTGGATTCGACGGCAGGCCTTTTTTGCCTTCTTTTTAACAGTATGAAATCACCGGAAACAGCAAAATTTCCTTTTGAAACGGCCAACTAAGCAGCAGCAGGGGAGCAAAGACGAAGCATTTACATTTCGCCTGCGTTTGTCCCTTTGCCTTCTTCCCTTCATGGGAATTTGGTGCAGTTGGTGCAAACTCGCAAAATTCCTGTGGGGCAGCTGACCGGGCACGGAATCGCCGCCGCCAGCCGGGCTGCCTTGGTCCAGCACCAGGAAAGCCTCCCCTGGGCCGAGCGATGACCTGGCCCGAAGCACAGCCCCGGACCACGCGACGCTTGGGTGTGCGTGAGGCAGGAGCGGAGGGGCAGGCGGTGCCTTTGTCAGGGATTGCCGCAACGAGTGGCTTATGGCCGTGACAGCTGGCCATGGCCCGGGGCTCCTGCCTCTGGTCCCGCCGCCAGCAGTGCCATCGGCACGGCTAACCATCGGCACGGCTAACCATCGGCACGGCTAACCATCAGCACGGCTAGCCCTGGGCTGGACAGAGACACCGAAGTCTGGCAAGGCTGAAGTGTAGTGCAGAACAAGTAGTGTATTTTCTTGGTTGGGTTGCTCCATTTTGACGTCTATTCTCTGCGCATTGAGTCATCTTCCTCCCTTCCCTCCTCCTCCTCCTCGGGACGGAGCAGTGGGAACTGCCCGCAGGGGCACCTGGGGGAACACCGCAGCCGAGGTTTTGGGCAACGCAGGAGCTCAGAGCAGCAGCCCCGTGCTCCCCATCACCTCCTGCTGCCAGGCGTCACGGTCAGCCCCAGTGCGCACGTCTTGTCTTGCCCAGCCCAGGCACCGGCACCGGCACCGGCACGTCTGGTGACAGGGCTCCGAGCCAGCAAATCATCCTTACCCCACAGCACTGCCGGCCCCACGGCTACGGACTGCTCCTGGGATTGATGCCTGAGGCTGGGGGGAGAGGGACCCAGGTCAGCGTGCTCCAGCCCCCCGCCCCCCCAGTCTCCCCGGCCCCCAAGCCCTGGCAGCCCCCTCCCACGGGGCCGGGCTCCACAGAACCTGATGCACCGGCGGCCTGAGAGCCCCCGGCTTTACGGGCAGGGCTGATTTAGTGCCCTGAGGAATACGCCTCTGGGGAAGCTGGGACGGCTTCCAACTCTTCCTTCCCTCCTCTGTATATTAACTTTGCGGGCATATGAGGCTGAAAGCTCTTCCAATCACCTCTGCAAATATTAATTAATCCTCACAGCATCCTGAGGACCATTATTCGCGCCTACTAAGTAAATATTATTAAATCCTTTTATGAGAGGTGAAGTGACTTTTCCAGGGCTGTGCAGGAGCGCGCAGACTGCCTCGTGACCGTATGCCCGGAGCCGCTGAGCACGGCGAAGCAGCCGCTGCTCAGGGCTAAACCTGCCCGTGCGGAGCCGGGCGATGTCTCCGAGGACCGGGGACGTCGATCGCCCCGGAGCACTGCTGCGCCGCGTGGGGTGGAAGCGCTTTGTGGGACCACCCTGAGATGCATCAGCACCCCGTGACTCCGGCTGCACCCCACAGCCATGGGGAGCTGCTCCCCACTTTGGATCGCTGCCCCGTGCCAGCGCTGCGTTCCCCCGCGCAGCCGCCCCTGTCTGGCTCCCAGACACCCGTGGGGATCCCCACCGCGGCACCGGGGCCAGCCTTACTCTGAAGCAGCCAGTCGATGAAGGCGCTCGGGAACGGGGTGTTCTGCAGAAAACAAGGAGGTGTTAAAGCGCGTGCCCGCGGAGGCTGCGGCGGCGGGAGGGCAGCGCCGGGGGGACTGGGCACGGGACACGGCCGTACCTGCAAATCCAGCTCCACGAACTGCCCGGTCGTCACAGGCACATTGGAGAGGGCAGAGTGGATTTTCCCCAGGAGCCCAAAGGGGATGACATCTGGGGAGAGGGAGAGGCGTCAGGGCTGGGCAGAGGCGGCTGCCTGCCAGGAGCCTGCTGAGCCCGCGCCTGCCTGCGGCACCTGGCAGAGGCTGGGAGAGCAGAGCCCCTGCCCGGCCGCCTCTCCTGGCAGCAGCTCGGCTCTGGCCCCAGTTAGAAAACCAGCGGTGAGAACAGCAGGATGGTGGTGCTTTTGTGCTGTCGGGGAGCACGGGGAGGTGAGCGGGGCTGTGCCACCCACAGCAGCGCTGCTGCCGGAGCGTTGCTGCTCCTGCTCCGTGCACACCAACCCTCGTCCCACGGCTCCGGCTCTCCGGAGGACACCCGCTGCCCACGGGGATGGCTAAACTCACGGCAAAACTCAAGTGTCACTCTAGGAATTGATATAGAAGAGTTAACAACTTACGGTTGAGGAACTGTAGATTAATATTGATGATGCTGACCCAAATATTCACCAACGGGCAAAGCTGCAACGGTAACAAGTGGCACAACCTCGGTGAGAACATCGCGGGGGCAGCGCCGCGTTTCCCTACCATCGCTTGAGTTTCACGGACTTTAAATCAAGACGGAACAATCAGCTCCTAGAGCATAGTTTCCTCCGTGGAAAAAGAGCAACATAAATTGTTCAGCCCTCTTCTCAAAATGGCATCAATTCCACTTAACGGAGTAAAGGATTTTCTAACAGGCACCTTTATTCTAAGCGAGGCTGTCACTTCTGCTCACCGCGCCGTCTCGGTACCAGCGGGCGCTTCAGAAACCAATCGGTTGTAAATTATCCCGTAACATTGCATGATGGAATTTGAATTACCTCTAACAAATAAATCCTGGCTGTAAGCGAGATCAAGGAAGTTTGCAGAATTCACTTACGGGGTGTGAGAGCGTGCCTGTGCATGCACATATATATCTATGAATGTGTAAATCTGCTACGCAGTCATGGCAAGAGCGCTCGTTTCAGTTAAAGCGCAGCTTCCGACAGCCGAGGACTTCCAGGCACTCACCAGCGCAGGCACGAGAGACTGAAGGGAAGAGTTCAGCAAGCGGCTCACCAGATTGGTGAAGAAGCTGGGAAGCGAAAAAAGCCAGACAAAAATTACCAGGGAAGTTGTCAAAACCCGCGGCTCAGCATCAAGACAAATCCGATCTCCTCTGCTGGCCTGCGGCGAGCAGGAGCACCCCTTGTCTTCTCTTAGCTCCGCTGTTAAAAGACGCCGCAAGCCCACAGCTCCCCCAGGCTTCAGCAGCAATTATAGATGCTCAGGCCTTCGTTATCTGCTCCTCAAAGTCTGATTGCTAACGCGTAAACCTGCGCCCAGATTCGAGGCTGACGTTTTGCCCCACTGCAAACGTGCAAAGGGCTGACCCACAGCCAGCCCTGCCCGCTATCTTAACTGCGTCCCCGTGCACATACCGATATCCCATCCCCTTGCAAACCACCTTGGGGCTTCTACGAGCAGCAGCTCGGTGCGTGACGCGAGCCCGGCGGTGGTGAGCGCTCCCTCGCTCACCCCTTCCGCAGGTCGACTTTGAAGCCGCCGAGCAGGTTGCTGCAATCCTTCATCACTAACTTGAGGTCACCGGGGTTGTCCTGGGTCAGCGCGATGTGTGACGTGATGTTCGTTTCTACCGAGGATCCGCTCAGAAAGCGAAAGATCCTGAAAAACAAGGAGGTAACGGGTGTGGCTCGGAGGGTTATGGAGGAGACCAAAGCAGCACCGAAGAGCGGTATCTGTGGCTGAGCTGCAAGCTTGGGCTCGGCTGGGACAACGTCTCAGCCTTGGGACTTCCATCAGGCTCCTGGTGCTCTGAGCAGATCATCACTGAAGTGCAGCGTGCAAACCGGCAGCGAGGGCTTTCCAGGACAGTTCCGACTTCAGGGGGAGGAAGGACAAGTCAACACGAAGGAGCATGGAGCCTTCTTGGCACTTTGCTTCCAACACCGTGTCCACAGGAGGGTGACTGCCTCTGCTGGCCACCACAGACTGATGTCGTGCCTTTGGAATGAGGACAGCTGGCAATGTCCCCAGGGAGAGGCAGCAGCACAGCACAGAGCTTTCCTCACCAGCCCCTTCTCAGCATCTGAGGACATTTCTCCAGCACCCGGGAACGTCACATCCTCCCCAGCACCCGCAGGCCCCCGTGGCCCCGCTCTGCTGTCTCGCCCACCAGCCCTGCTCACCCTGGCAAGTGCAGCGCCAGCTTCGAGTACAGGTTCAACACGAGCTCGCCCCCACGAAGGACCTTCCACGACACTCGGACGTTCTTAAGGTTCAGCACATTCAACCTGGGGGTCAACACCGAAGCAAATCTGCTTTGAGATGGCAGGATCAGCAGGCGCAAACCCTTCAGGCCCATCTCTGCCTGCTCATCGTTTGAGCTGCTACCTACGTGGATATTCTCAGTTAAGAGTGAAGGTGGGGAAGGCCCAACCCCTGCTCCAAGAAGACCCAACTTTGAAGAAGGGTCAGCTTGCTCAGGGCTGCGTCTCACTGAGTCTTGACCGTGTCCAAGGGTGGAGCTTCTCCCACCTCCCAGGGTGCCCATCGCAGCGTCACATCACTCCCATGGGGAAGAATTTTCCCATGTCTGGTTGGAATTTCCCCCATTGCAGCCCCTCGGGTGAGCTGCAAGCCTGGGTCTGCTTTGTACAGCAGTAAGGATCTGGTCCCCTGGAGCACCCCTTTAGGGGAACCCTTCCTCTGGACATTATTTTTTACCCTGCAGCAACCACCACCACTGTGCTTCTGCTCTGACTTACCAGGCAAAGTGTGTTGACTTGAGAGGGACTTCTTCACCCAGCAGTCCTCCTGCACCCTGCAGTCCTCCTGCACCCAGAAGTCCATCAAGACCAAGTAGACTTCCATTGCCTAGGAGACCTTTTCCAAGCGGCCCTGTGCCGAGCAGACCTTTCTCTCCAAGAAGACTTCTATTGCTGAGGAGGCCATTGCCAAGGAGACCATTGCCAAGGATTTCTCCACCAAGGATGCCTGTGCCGAGCAGACCACTGCTGCCAGACTGTCCTCCTGCAAGTCAGACCTCCATTAACATTCTGGTTTTCACCGCCAAGAAATCCCCCTCTCCCAAGCGCACCCACACCAAGTAGACCTTCCTTCACCTAGGAGCCTGTGCCAAGGACCCCAGATCTACTGGATTCATTTCCGGCATCAAGAGGACCTCCACTTTCTTCTCCACTCAGACTTCCGCTGCCAAAGAGGCCGGTATCAAGTAGCACACCTTCACCAACAAGACCTGTGCCAAGCAATCCACCTTTGCTCTCGATGAGACCTTTGCTGCCAAGCCCAATACCAAGCAGACCGGCAACAAGGAAGTCCCTGTTACTGGTTAGACTTCCACTGTTAGAAAGATTTCTTTGACGAGAGAGGTTGGTTCAGCTATGTTAGGTTGACCTGCTCGTGGGGTCTCACAGGGACCCCTGAGCATCCTTGTGCAAAGTTGGGTTCCCCATGGAGCCGAGTCTGCCAGGAGGCAGGTCCCTGATGATCAGAGGGACACTCCACGAGCCTGACGTTGCACAGGATGCACCGGGACTGAGGTGGGTGCGTGGCCACCCGTGCCATGGTGCTCCCCTGGGAAGTACGGAAAACCTCTGAGCTCACCGTCTTTGGGTTGTGCTGGTCTCAGCCCAAGGGCACTGCCCAGGTTGAGGAGGCCCTGGGAGGGGGGCAGGAGGCACCCAAGGAGGACAAGACACCAAAAAGGCAGCATCTCTGGTCCCAGCACCTGCGGAGAGACGCACATCAGCCCAAGCACCAGCCCCACCATGCGGGAATCGGCAGCCTGGGCACCAGTCCGGCTTTCCATCCTTCGCGTGCGCTGCCCCGGGGTGGTGGGGCAGGTCCCCCTGAACATGCAGCCCCCAGGCACCGACCCCCAGCCTGAAGGGACCAGCCTGGACCCACAGCACCCTTTTCCCACCCAGAAGGGTCAAACTGCTTCTGGTTGTGAGGGAGCAACTGGAGAACAGTGACGTGCTCCTCCAGAGTCATTGATGTCTCCGTGCCCAGCTGGGCTACCCCGCTGCAGAGCTGGATGCCTGGCATCGCAGGGAGGCCTGGAGGGAGAAAATGCCGTTCGAAAGAGAGCAAGAGGGATGGAGATGAGGCAGGAGGACCTTGCACCGAGTGGGACGGATGGCTTCCAACCACTCTGAAACAGCCCTGAAAGAAGAACGCTCAAAGAGGCACAGCGCGATAAAAACCGGTGTGTGTCAAAGTCGCGTCCCTCTCCGCATGGTGAAGAGCACCTTGTTACAGCTCAAAGCGCGGCCAAAACCAAACACACTTTTCCACGGAGAGGTTGTTTGTTTTTCTCATCTTGCTCCACTGAGGCTATGAAAAGAGCCCATTTTCCCTGTATTTGATCTGCCTCTAGTCAAAAGCGAGCGCCTTCAAGGACATCATGCTCCCACCTGAGCTGGACTTCTTGGGGCTGCAACCCAACTGTGGAGTGTTTGTTTATGCACAGAAAAGTGTTTGCAAAGAAATGAAAAAGGCACCGGCAGAAGCACCGCCGTGGGTCCCCGTTCAAGGGAGCACACGCCTGCGCAGCGCACGTCGCGGGCCGGACACCCCGGCTTGTCTCTGCTGAGAAAAACAACATACGGGCTGCGGAGTCGAGGTTGGGCACTGAGAAATAACATGATTTAGGTCAGACTGAACAACTTCTTTATCTGTTCCGGAGACTTTAAAAAAAAAAAATCCCTCTATGACAGTTCTTGGCACAATTAAATTAGACTTTAATTCACTAGACTGTCTTTTACATTTTCCCTTTGATCAGCATGTAATGATGCACAGCTCCTGTAGCTGTGATTATTGAACAGCAGAGAAAGATAGAGGCTTGAGCAGCTTCCATTGAAAACCGTGTCAAATAAAATCAGTGGGATTTGTTGGAGGGGCTCTGCAAGACGTGCGCAGCATTCTAAAAGGGTGCCGAAATGGCTTTCAGCTCTTTCAGACGAGCTCTTAGAGAGAATACGTGACAAAGCAGACAACTACCTCTGCCGTTATTAACCATACCTATCGGCTTGGTACTTCCCTGCTCACAAGCATTTAAGGGAGCAAAACGCATGCGTGGTTTTGCACGTAAACGCTTATTTTATACCAGCTGAGATGAGATCTGATTGATAGCTGAAACTCGTTCTGCATTCTGGTCACCAAGATCATGAAAAAAATCCTAGTCATTTCTGCTAGCTTAGTCATTATAACAAACTTAACAACAAAAATAAACACGGAATTTGACAAGCAAGAGCCCTACTAGCTTTAAAAATTGATTTTCATAAATGAGTAAATGCTGCTACAGAAATCAAAGGAAGACATCATTAAAATTCTTGCTTTCAAAGCCGAGTTACGCTTTGCTGTCGGTCGCCTGACTGGAACAGCTCTGTGGCCGCGGTGCCTTAACGCCGCTTACCTGGAGCCCTTTGGTGTTGCGGCGCAGCTGCCCACGGCCTCGGCGGCAGCTGGCGGGAGCAACCCTTTGTCACGGTCCACTCTGTGGACGCGTGATGGTTCGTTCACTGTCATCGTGAGGTGCAAAAAAATCAAGGCGACCACGCCAAGGGGGCTACGCATCAACCAAACGGCGCAACTTTATTGTTTTGCCCGTAAAGCGGCGTGCGATAGACAGAAAGAGCGATAGGTGGGGAAGAAAAGGTAAAGTTAAGGCAGGCAAGAGAATTATAGCTACCACCACGGGTCCAAGGCGTCCCTATGGTCCCAGGTCCAGGCAGCGTCCCGCCGGTCCTTCCGATCGTCGTGATCCTTGATGGGGAAGATCTCCAAAGCTCGCTTGCTGAAGAGCCATCTTTTATGCTCAGCGACACACCTTGCTCCTCCTCTGCCCCGTGGATTGTCGCCAACCTCCGCCCTTGTCGAGCGAGATTTCCGCGCGCGCTCAACGCTCAAGGAGTGTCCGAGGCGTGCTTTGCCTTAGAGGTGGGTAGCTTTGGACCAGGAGGGGTGTTTTCATATTACAATGATGTTATAATGAAGAAAGTTCACCCAAAGTTTGAGTTCTCTTGCTCGTTGCTGAGACAGTGGTTATTATCTGTCTTCATGACGGCAGCTCTGCGGCCTTATCTTGGCCCGTTCCGTCGCGTCCCAAGGAACGGAGGGTGGCATAGCACTCCCCGTACCACGCAGTTCTTTCTGTTCTTCGGACTGAGAGCGGCATAGTGCTCCTTGTACCATGCCGTCCTCTGTCTCACGGTGTTCATGTCTTGGTACCGATCCAAGTCTCTGCCGATGATGTTGAGACAATACCGTTCTTCGGAACGACTCTCACACCCTTACACACCCAAACTGCGGGAACAAGGAAAGTCCAGGGGAGGATGAAACAGGAATCGTTCCTCTTCGCTGGCTGTGAAATGTGAACCCCGCGCCAGCCTGACCCCGAACACTCACGTAGCAGCGCCGGACCGTGGCCAGCAGCACCCAAGCCCGGCGGCGCCCCCTTCCCCTCGGGCTGGGTGCGGTGCTCTCCTGCGGGCCCGGGGCATGCTGCCACCCCGCTCCTCGGGGCTTGTTCCCTCCTGCCGCCTGAGTTTCAAGACANGCCAGCCTGACCCCGAACACTCACGTAGCAGCGCCGGACCGTGGCCAGCAGCACCCAAGCCCGGCGGCGCCCCCTTCCCCTCGGGCTGGGTGCGGTGCTCTCCTGCGGGCCCGGGGCATGCTGCCACCCCGCTCCTCGGGGCTTGTTCCCTCCTGCCGCCTGAGTTTCAAGACATCGCATGCCTGGGGCAGCTGCGCCGGGTCTGAGGGTGCAGCAAGGCAGCCCCGGGGCGCTGGGGCAGCGGCTCAGAACCACGGGTAGGGGATGGTCTGGATCAGGTCCTATCCAGCCCAGTGCCATGCAGCTCCTC